>MQTX01000163.1:498698-508987 GCA_009735665.1 Angiostrongylus cantonensis | reverse complement strand
GTGAAACACAAAACTGCGTAATCTGCCCTTATGGCAGGGACGGTGGTTGCATGAGTTCAGGCACGATGTACCTAATCTCTTGTGGCATTTACGAAGACGAATATATTGGCGAAACGGGCAGGCCTTCATGAAATCCTACAATGAAGAGCAGGGAGGAATGTCCCGAGATCACGCGTAATCTCTCCCCCGCATCGATTGTTGAAGGGGGGGAGGGTGCTGCAGTCGTCAGCTATATGCGACTCTTGACGGCTGTTCTTCCTCAGTGGAAGACAGGTGAAAAAAGCGGTGGGTTTTTTCGAAAACGCATAGATCTTGTAATTATCGCTCAGATTTTTATCTTTCTCTTTGTGCTGTTGAAGTGTTTGACCTAGTAACCTGCGTATTGGTGTACCCTTCCAGGCTCTGAAGAAGGCGATTTTGCCGAAACGTCAGCTACGTTTGTGTTGTATGTGTGTTATTGCATGGAAGTAAATGTATGCTGTTTAACAACGTCGCGATTGCTAAGAGAGAGAACGACGCATTCATATCCCAATGCCGAGGTTAATAGAAAGTCGATCCTGGGTACTATTACAAGTTTTTGGATTAATGAAAACTCTAGTTTCTCGCAGACCACATTTTTGTGCAGCTGTAAAGTTAGAGACAGACTTTCTACTGTGGTAGTATTTTAAGGTTTTGACAACGTCGTCCGAAAACATGCGCGGTTTCATATCAACCTCCACGCTAGGGTCTTGCTGTCAAAAAGTGCTCTGGGAAAAGGATACGGTAGTAGTCTCTCTACTTCTTGACTTTCTTTTTATTCAGTATTTCCTCCTTGGCCTGATGACGGAGTCGATCTTGAAGCTCATACAAATTGCTTATGATTCTACGCACGATGGATGGCTTTTAAGTGGATTGTGATGGCGCAAAGCGTGGGCCCAATTTTAATAGTGAGCGCGTGCTCTCAAGCATGGTCATACCCCCAAGTACGGTGACCGTGGATTTTCTTGGTGCACTGTCAACCGTATTCTGACTGCTATAACGTTGCTATCAATGATCAACTGTCAACGGGAGTGATCTAGGGGGCACCAAAGGGCATATAACTCAGTTAAAATAGAGCTGCAGTCGAAATCATGACGTTCGAAATGACGGCATTCCAGACGAGTTTGAAAACCGGTGTATACATCCGGAAGTGGTCTCTCCACAGTGTGGTAATGCTTTCCACTGTTTGCCAAGATGTTGCTACAATTTGTCACCATATTATGGGTTTCACTAAGTTATTCAAAAATTTTATACAGTTTTAGCGCTTCAGTTTTCTAGATACGAAGGTCTGTATTTACACATTGGATCTCTAATTATCACAGGACATAACTAAATTTAATTTGGATGTCGATTTACGGCGCATACAATATTGAATGTGGATTCGGCTTCTAAATAGACCTTCAGCGGTCGGTTACATTTTCATTCCTTCTTTCGTTTCTGATTTCGGTTTAACATCTTCGCGAATCAACTAGTAGGAAGACAGAACGAAGGATTCGCCGCCGAAAACACACCTTCCTCAGATCCATATTGTGGTGAAGACCTCGATAAGCCCTAGCAAGATTACGTCAGGACTCCAGAGCGGATCAAGTTGTACAACCAGCAATATGCCAACTTTAAAAAGGGCATCACTGAATGAGTGTGCCTCATTCGAGGAGACGGACCACTGAGGAAGGCCAAACTCGACACGAAGGCGAAGCCACCAGATCGAGACGAACAGCAAGCACGGACCATCGACTCGGCTCTGATGAAGACGAAATGACGTGTTTCGTCCGTAGCTGAATTGGAGAAAAAGGTAGGAACGGAAAACTTAAAGAAACGAAGACTTAAGTAAACAGGCCAGCTGTGGAGAATTTCGAATAAACTATTCTTATATTGGGCTCACAAACGATAATTCACGCCGTTTGTCGGATATTCTAATGGCGGATTTTCAGGGCAATCAGCGATAACTTGCTCTGCCAACGACTCCAGACCGCAATCCCATCTCTGCAATGTTCGGCATTTCTAATACCACGTCATCTGCTCACGTTGAATACGTGTTGGAGAATTGAGAAAATCGATCTCGTCTATAATTGTTGCCGAGTAGTTTTTAGAAAAAAAAGATTACCAGTTTGTTCATGTCACCAGCAGAAGACAAATTTTGCGCTTCAAAGTCTCCGAGCGCAACATATGAGCGCATATCGTTGACGAAATTGAGCAGATCCGTTCTATCTCGATCATTTAAATTCATTGCTTTGCAACCAAAGGCTAAAAAAAGAACTGGTCACACTTCCGCCATTCATAGGCATCAATAAGTTCTTTTAGTATAAAAGGGTAAAGAATAAAGCTCTCGGCGTTGATCAATCCCTGAGGGATGCGCCATGCATTCGACTTCATTAAGTATCGTTGGAGATGATTGAGCGCATATCTGGCCTTTACAATGACTCGCGGTGGCCGGCCGATGTATCGAGCCAGTGCTGCTATCCTCGCAGAAAAGTTTGGTACCAATTTGCCGACCTCGGAGGGATGGAATGCTTGGTGGGCCATGGGCGCATTTCACGTGCGCGCCGCAGTGGCGCGCCTCTAACCACTGCGCCACTGCGCCACACGCACCCTTCTTCTTTTAGTGTAAATAGCAGTAATTGAGATTACTAAGAAACACATACGCTCTTCAAATCCACCACTGCACAAGCCAAGCTGTGAGACCTGAAAACCATTATATTCCATAATATGCAGAATTTTGATGACCAGTAAGCAAATGTCTACTTGCCGAGCTGCTGAAGACCAATAGTGTTACGTTAAATCTTGCGAACAACATAGCGTTTTCTAAAGCAGTTAAATTTGGCGTCATTGTACATTTCTCGACAATTCAAATTCAATTTCAAGCCGTTCATCCAAAGCGGAAACATGACAGCTGTCACTAAGCATGGTTTTCAAGAAGACGATACAATTTCCGGTGCACAGCTCAACTATGGTTCTCAGTTCAAAGCAAGGAATTTTGTGCTGATTACTAAATTAACCTTGAGTTTTTAGGACATAAAAACATGTAGGATTTTATAGAACATCTCAAAAAGTGTTCGACAGCGCCAGTTTCGGTTGTATCAAAAGTAAATAAGGGGATAAATTGCGCTTTTTTCGTGATTTTGAGTCTACACCGTTAGACGAGAAATTTCTACTATTCAGTTTCCAACATCACGCAGATCACGCAGATGTGGAATGCTAGTTGAAGTACTCTTCTAAAACTAAGTCTGTGTTAACCTAAATTGACTCTGGCGAGTGATGATGGGCGACTCGGTCACTGAAATTCGTTAGTATCCTTGCGCCATTGCCTTATATACTACCCGCTGAAATGTTTCGTAACCTATAGTCTCGCTCATGCAAATGTCCGATAGATGCAAACTTAGCCCCAGATGGACTTTGGTGAACAGAAAGGTACATGGCGTTGTGAGAATATGAGCGTCCGAAAACATTCCGTTTAGTATTTTGAAAGAAGTCGTTCGATTGTGCCGATCAAGAAGAGGTGCAGTCACATATGGCTGAGAGCGGTTGTTGTGTTAGAAGCGGCAAGGTCATTTAAGGAAAATTGTGTTCCACTTTCGCAGTATCATAGTTTTATAATTCCTGCTTGCACAAAAAAGACATTAATGGCATGTGTCCAAAGTGTCCGCAGAATGTTGTTGCTGAGATTGATGGTACACAGACTCCAAAATGGGTATACGATCTCGGCGTAATGTCGACAGCCAAGCTAGGGTTTTCGAAAAAATACCTTTAATGATTTGAAAAGAAGTAATGATATGCATGAAGAAGGCTTGCAATCTCTGTTCGGTAGAGTAAGCTTTGGTTCAACTGCCGACGATTCTATTCAGGGCTAACAAATGAGGAAACGGTTTGTTGTTCAGGATAGATCCACGTATAAATGGAGGACAACGGTGAAAATCTGTGGACGATCTCACTTAGCGTGCAGATTCCTGGCCGGTGTTGGGTAAGCAATCTGTATTTTCAACGTATCGGAGTCTAAACGGTTCACTTTTTTGTCCACGCACTGTATGTTCGTAGTGGAAATAATCATGGTCAAATATTAATAACTTCTCCTTAATCCTTAATATTCTATCCATATCCTTATAATATCCTTGATATAATATTAATATCATTGATAACTACTCTGTAAACTACCGTAAACATGAAAGTCAGCCGAATAGCTCTCTGAAAAATTCCGATTTGTTAGGGGTTAAAAATCTTTTTCTTTAGGAATATGAGGCTTAAGCCTGCTTGCAAAAACAAAAACGATGCCCTAAAAAAGCACTTCAGTGGAACTGTGTGAAACCTTTTGATGTTTATACGTACACTTCTTTGACAAAACATAAGATTGAAAATAACGTGGACAACGTCACTGTGATACATTCCACTAGGAAGCTCATAGGTCCAATGACGTTACAAGCGGCATATCACGCTGTCGGTTCTACTCCAGACCACGAATCTGACTTGTTCTACAAATTTAGCATGCGCCCAGAAACTTTCACTAGAGCGTGAATGAATATGTATTTGCACAATGACGTATGGCAGCCCGCGTGAGCACGACATAATGCGATTCTACCTCTTTGTTCGTGAATATCTTTCTTCTATTTGCATGCAATTAAACAAACCATGATGATGTGGACTTGCGTGAGAGAAGAATGATCTCTGATTACGAAGTAGTTTCGGAAAACATGGCAATCTTTTCAATAAAACGACCACTGGAAGAAACGGTCTATCGGCGCAACGGTTTTCCGTTCTCGTTGAATGACTGCACATACGTGGCTAATGTTGCTATGATGAGCAAGTTTCGAAGTATTGTGTACGGCACTCCGACATTTTAGGAACAATGTGTTGTCACAAAAGCTGAATCATTGTGGTTCTAAGGATAACAAGTAGTTTTGCATTGTAATGCTTTTCTAACTGGTAAGTGTGTCACCACTTGGTAAATCACGTGGGTTACCACCTAGTTTAATGCTCACCAATTCAATGTACTGATGAGCACAAAATTCGCCTTAGAGGGTTTCGACCCGGGAACATCGATATCCTTACGTGAACACTAGCGTTAGGAGTGTTCACAGCGTCATCTTTTCTTCGATACATCAAAAAGTGTCCGACGATGTAATTTTCCGATTGCGATTTCCAGTGCTGTAAAGCGTAAACAATTTGGATCACTCGGCAGTGAAACACTTCACCTCTTCTTCAATGTATGAGACTAAGCGGTGCATCGTATGACCACAATTGGTCATGAAGCTACTATGCGAATCCGCCTTGCAATTAGATGCGAGTGCGCCCTTCGACGTGTATGTGGACCCAACGCAGGTTAATAATTACTAAGGAAACTTCACTTTCAACATATAATAAAATATCAGAGCATAGTTCTCAAAGTTGCTTTATTTCCATGCAGTTCTTAGCGTTTAGACTTCATCTGCAGTCGCAATTATGACCATGTTCCTTGACTTTTCTTTCTTTATCACCCTCGTGAGCGTGTGTGGCCCAGAGGTTGGAGGCGCCACTGCGACAAACACGTGTAGTCTATCATCTGAGTTCCGAGAGTTCGGAAGTCACCAAGAGACGTCTGTCTCCAGAAACTATCGAGCTAATACGCCAGAGTGGAATCGCACGAGCTGCAGGCAACTGCGAACTAACGTCCGAACTTGCGAAACAATGCAGACAGGCGGTAAAAGAAGATCTCAAAGAGAGAAGAGCAGCAGTAATGGTCGAAGCTGCAGAGGAAGGGAAAAGCATTCGCAAATCCCGCCGAAGCTTCGCCAATTACAAGACCAAGACGACTGCACTCCGACGCCCAGACAGAACAATAACAGCGTCCAGAAAGACAATGGAGAAATTCATCCACGAATACTACTCAGATCTCTTCGATAGCCACGTCCACCTCCCGTAATATGAAATAAAAAAAGATGAGATATTTGAAAAACTCTGGACCGCAGGTGTCTATGGTGGGGAACGAACGCGCTATTGTCCTTTCCGGGGAGTAACGGGCTCACCACCACACCATGCGGGTCCTTCGTTTCGCCTGTCTCTCAGCTAGTTCTATCGATCTTTTGCCATCAGCATTCACCCAACAGCGGAGCTGAGAGACAGATGAAACGAAGGACTCGCATGGATGTCAAACGTACTGCAGGAAGACCACCGAACCGATGGTCAGACTTCTTCACGAAAAGCCTAGAAGAGAGATATGATGCTCTACGAGTCCCTAAAGCGAGGAGAGCCCGCTGGGCTACACTTGCACGCGATAGGGAAAAATGGAGGATTTACTGGCGCCCGCTCGAGTCACTCGACGATCAACGGGACTACAGGTGATACAGGTGATACAGGTGATACACCCGAGTCACTAGACGATCAGTGGGACTACAGGTGATACAGGTGATACCAGCTCTTGTACCTCCCGCATACCACGTTTTTGCATATCAGCGAGGTTTGAGCAGTATCTCTTGACGCGATAGTGATTAATTACTTTAAAAGTTTTATTAGTAAACGTCTGAAATTTAACGTCAACTTCATTAGTGGGCTCTTGTTGTCTAGAGAACGGTCGAGGAAATGGTAGTACTGCTATTGCCCCCACTCGTTGTTCGCGCCTATTTAGAGCTTTATCCGTAGCTCTTTTGCAGAGTCTATCTTGAAGTTCATGTAAACCACATGCGATCCTACGCATAGTTAGCTTAGAAATGGGTTCAGATGGTGAGGAACACGGTTCCAATTCAATAACGACCGCGCACCGTCAGGGAGACCATGTAAGTCGGAAGTCCTGGAAAGTGCTGGAGCATCTTTTAGTAACTCCCACGTCCGATAAAGAAATAAAATAACACCTCGTGTTTGCAAAACAAAAGTAGAAAAAAAGTTTGTTTATATATTTATTTATGATCCTATAAACTGTTCTTCTTTAGCTGGTGCGAGGTTGGTATAAGTCTTCGTTGTAGTTGTTGTTGTTGGTGTCGTTGGTCGATAGCTGACGTTTCGGCGATTTCACCTTCCTGAGAGCCTGGACGTATTTTATATCAGAATACTTTAATTATTCGGTGAAAAAAGACTAAAGTATTAATGAAGATCAATCTTTTAAATAGATGGTGGGCATGGTGGGCTAGGATGCTACGGTAGGTCTACACCATATCGAACAGATAGGCTACTCACTGTGGTGTTACGAGTGGGGCTGGCCCATACGTTGTTCACATGGGGTCGCGAGCAAGACACACCCCAGGGTCAAAATATCATTTTGAAATAGTGCGCCAGGTCACATGTGATAGTGAGGCTTTCGTCTTTCCGGTTCATCTTTGGGTTTTTGAAATTTATCCAAAACGCCCTAAGAGTTTTGCACGCTGATGTTTTCGATTCCTGCGATAGGATCGACACAGTCACTTCAAAATCATCGCCGTTGTGCTTTTGTGCCTTACGGGTACCTAGAGGAATGTTTTGACGTATTTTAACTTTTCCATCTAGGTGCTCTTTTATGAGTATGAGAACACAAAGTGGTCTACCCATTTCTCCAATGTATTCCTCACCGCACGCGTTACATGAGATCAAGTATATTATACCTGAAATCATTCAGTCCCCCTCTCTCCCGTTAGGACAGATTATGCAGTTTTCTGAGCTGCAAAAACGATCAGAGAGACGGTTGTGAACTAACTGACAGCGTATGGTGTCATGGATGTCAATAATCGTTACACAATTTTCAAGACCACTTTTTCTTAAGCATCTCTTAATGGCGTAACTTACTTCATTTGATATGATGGGTAGCTTGAAGGAATCTTACTTACGTTCGAAACATTATTTTGGGAAGCCACCCTACGCTTTTGTCCAACCCGACTGGCTTCTACTTCGTAGCCATTGGAAATGGCTATTTTTTGTGCCACGTTTTGCAATTCCTTCCTTTCCTCTTCTCCTGTGCACAAATTTTTAGCCGTACGGTACACATTTTTGATAAGTGCTTTTTCCATGTGTGAAAGGTGAGAGGAAAGGTAGTGAACTACTATGTTTTCACTACTTGGCTTACGATACCATTCTGTTATATAGCCACTTTCTGAGAGCTTTATTAAAGCTTTATAAAAGAGTGTTTAGATAGAAAAAAGAGTATTCTTTTAGATAGGAGATAAAAAGGATGAAGCTCTCGGCGTTGCTCAATCCTTGAGGGATACGCCACGCATTTGACTTTGTTGAACATCGCTTGGAGATGATTTAATGCATATCTGAACTTTGCAATGAATGCTGGAAACTTACTTATAAATCGAGCCATTACTGCTATCCTCCCACGCAAGTCAGGCACCATTTTACCTAGCTCGGCGTGACTAGAGGGATGGTGAATCTGGAGCGTGGAGATCGGTCCCATTTGTGCTACAAGGGGTCTCTAACCACTATGCCTATTCATTCTGGAACATGACACCTTAACTCATGCGTTTTCTTTAATTTTTTATACGAAAGTATGTCAGACGTTCATATGAAGGAATCACCAGTATCACTCGTAGTGCCATTGGTTGTCGAGTGACCGACCGGGTGCCAGTAAATCTTCCACATTCTCTTTCGCGTGTATAATGGGAAGCACAGTGGGTTCTGCTCACTCTAGGGACCCGTTGAACATCGTATCTTTTTTCTGGGCTTTTCGCCTACAACTCTGACCATTGGGTCGATGGACTTTCTGCAGTCGGTTCAACATCTTGAGGATTCCAGTCACTGATGGACCGTGTCCATCGGTTGCCATTCATACGCATTACGAGCGAAAGGAACGGATCGCATATATGCTGGGCACTGCACAACTCGTTAAGACTTCCCATCCAAGTTACAAAGTCAGTAACGAACAATATTGAACTAATGTGGCTTCCATGATATTCTTCAGGTTCATCGCCAATCAGCTAGCTGTTCTCTGCCTGACTTTGATTGAGATGTTCTCTGAAAAGTCTTTACAAAGACAGAGCTCGGTTAGCTACCCAAAGACGCTTCTCTTGTTAAAGTTTTACAGTAGTGAACTCTTGCGAAAGGTGTGCTGCTCTAGATGTTTTCGTTGTCATCAGAGCCAACTGAGCATCTTTGAATAATGACAGTCTTCAAAACATTATTACTGCACTACAACACAACTACATAACATTTAATCTCTAAATTAACACAAAGCAATGTGCCGTCATGTACAGCGGGGAAATTTATTCCCCACCAGGGTCTTCCAAGCTGAGGAGCTTCCAGCTTTCCCACTGAGAAAGCATCTAAGAGTTGGAGGTGATTGAATGTGTATCCGACCTTTACACTGACTCGCGTTGGCATGCAGATGCATCGAACTAGGGCTGCTGTCCTCCCATAAATGTATAATACCAATCTGTCGAACTCCGAGTTATGGAATGCTTGGTGAACATGGGGCAAGAGGATCAATCTCATGTGTATTGTAAACCACCTCCGATCACTGCGTTACACGCGCCCTGGAAGAAATCTTAGAAACGAGAATCATGAAAACGGATCATTCAATTTTCATTTACAACGATGCTTCTTTACAAACTGAATCTTATTCCGCTTGTGTGTAACGTTGTGAAACGTTAAAATTCTGATCAAAACTAAGAGGGTTTCAAAAATTTGGTAAGCACAATGAGATGAGAAAGCAGTCGTAATGTGAGATTGAATAACAGCAATATCAAGACTTCTTAAGGTTTACTTATTTAACGTCAATCACCTGTCACCTGTATCACCTGTAGTCCCGTTGACCGTCGAGTGACTCGAGCGGGCGCCAGTAAATCCTCCATTTTTCCCTATCGCGGGCAAGAGTAGCCCAGTGGGTTCTCCTCGCTTTAGGGACTCGTCGAGCATCATATCTTTCTTCTAGGCTCTTCGTAAAGAACACTGATCATAGGGTCGGTGGTCTTCCTGCAGTACGTTTGACATCCTGAGGAATCCAGTCACTAACAGCTCTTGTCCATCGGTTATCATTCATACGCATTACGTGTCCGGCCCACCTTATCTTCGACTGTTTGGCGTATAGAACGGCGTCTTTGATTTTCGATCGTTGACATAGATCGGAGCTTCGGATCCCATCCCTTACTTGTGTGAAACGGGATACTCCTAGCATCGTCCTTTCGACCGAGCGTTCGATAACGCTGAGTGATCTTTCATCCTGCTTACGTAGCGACCAAGTTTCTGACGCATACGTTAGGGCAGGAAGAACTCGAAAAGGTGGGCACGGAGTCGGGTGTTCTTCGTTCTCTTCACTACATCTTCGATGCTCTTGAAAGCTCCCCAAGCCGCTCGTTTCCTTCAGCTCAGCTCTGGAGCTAAGTCGTTCATCATATTGATTT
>MQTX01000163.1:432517-498321 GCA_009735665.1 Angiostrongylus cantonensis | reverse complement strand
TTTTTTTTTACTGTGTTTAGCATATTTGATACCCACGTATAGCTTGCTGGGCTCTGAACGTGGAGGCTGGTTATACTCACGGGTAGCTTGCCAGGCTCTCGCAGAGTGGACATGGAGCTTATTTGTTGGAGGCGACTCCTAACCGCTTCCCATATACTTCCCTGTCACCTGATTGCAGGCTTTTGGCCGAATTGACTCGTAGAATACAATCCGCACAAAGCGAGAACCCACCCACACACGCATGCATAAGTACGCTTTTCAAATGCAAAAACTATGTGCTAAATCGGCGCTGCAGAAACAGGAAATCCATCCCCTTGGTCCACCTGCGTCTCAGGGAAGCAAAGGTCGCTTTTAGTCCGCGATTAACCCCCCTATCCGCCACCTAGGGACACACCACGTAGCCTCGCGACTAACCGGCTCGAGATCCCTCATATGAGGGAGATGCGTGGATTTAACGTCAATACCCTAACAAAAGGGCGCGTATAGTACAGTGGTAGGAAACGCCCTGCAAAACACGTAGAACCGATCCCCGCTCCCATGCCCCACCAAGCCTTCTATCCCTTCGGAGTCGGCATTCAGTACAAGTTTGTGAAATTCTAAACGGAGTTTTAACTTATTATTTACTGCCTACTCTTTTTAATGGCAGACTATATATTGCGAAATACAACTTTAATGATACTGAGATATTTGCAAAACTCCGGACCGCAGGTGTTTGCGGTGGGGAACGAACGCGCTATTGTCCTCTCCTGGGAGTAACGCGTTCACCACCACACCATGCGGGTCCTTCGTTTCGCCTGTCTCTCAGCTAGTTCTTTCGTTCTTTTGCCATTACCAATTACTCGTCGATTTGGGCTCTCCAGATCAATCCCGTTGACGGGTGATTGCTGATGGCAAAAGATCGATAGAACTAGCTGAGAAACAGGCAAAACGAAGGACCCGCACGGTGTGGTGGTGAGCGCGTTGCTCCCCAGAAAGGACAATAGCGCGTTTGTTTTCCACCATAGACACCTGCGGTCCGGAGTTTTGCAAATATCTCAGCATCATTAAAGTTCTAAACGGAGTTCTAAAGTGCTGAGATAAATGATACTCGATACATGAATTACCCGTCCTCACTGGTTGTGCCGGCCCCAACATAACCTCCATTTTTCGGCGTTTTGCTGGCTAAGCCATTTTGTTTCACTGGAATCTCGAGGTCTGCCTGGCCAAAATCTGCCTCAGGTCTTCACCACCACAAGCACTCGCAACCCTTGTGGAACAGAGGAAGAACCGTTGGAAGGAGTGCTGCAATAATATTTTATTGAAATATCACGAAAAAATGTTCATGAGAGTTTAAATACACTTTAAATGATGAATTTCAGTACATCATAATTTGTCTTCGATTTTATTTGACAGCACAATAAACTATCAAGAAAATCATTATTGAACCTCATTCAAACGGCTTCTAGAATGTTATTTGTTTACGGAATTCTTGGCAACATTTTCCATCAGAGGTCCTTTCTATACAAAAACTGACTGACACGAGAAGAAATCCGTTCACAGAATGACGTCAAAACGAAAGGAAAATGATAAACAACCCATTACAACACAAAAAATCACCTGCAGTGCTTTCCTGAACGAAGTAAGTGTATTTCATTGAAACTTCTCTACAAGCTCTCCACAATGATTATGCTTATCATAAGAATATCGAGGAGTTTACATAAAGCTCTCACAGGAAAACAAACAGGACACTGACAGAATTTACGTTGGATAAACTACGCCCAGACCACAACTTCGATTGTAGCTGTCCGTCAAGACTGCCAGTTATGTAGCTTTGCAAATGATATCATCAACTATGAACTGATAAGGTCAAACAAAAAACGCCAACCTATCCAGCAATCAAGAAATAAAACATTCCCGCTGATATCAGAATTCTACAACGAAAAAAAGCTTGATACTGGCCACTCATCTTAACCATTGAGAATGAATTCCGAAGCAGATACACACCTTCACCTAAGCTGTTCACCATCGTCTGCCAAAATTATAGCAGAAACTTTTGTTCTTTCCGCGATATCGTCATGTTTATCAAAGCTACTAGGCGGTTCAGAAATCAGTGAGCGTTTTGAATGCTTTATTTAAAAGGTCATAACTTCCTTCATTCGAAACTTTATTAACCAGAATATAAAGTCATTTCAATCTAAACCTTTTAGCTAACGCGAAACAGGTTTATTTATTCGAGTTCTCCAAATTCTGGAGTTCTGGAAGCTATGAATTCGTCGAAGGTATTGTGTTAAGGAAACGAAATAAGTCGTCCTCAACAACACCCTCTCCTCATACGGCTGGTAGAGAAAAGAAAGCCCGACCGACGACTACACGCTTTTTGTCGAAGGGCTTCAAACGTGCTGAACTCACCTCTGTTCCTCAAACAAAAATTTGAATGAAATCCAGCTGTAGATGATCTATGCAGCGGGATTTACATCGGTACAGGAAGAAAAAGTTATTGGAAGCAGCTCAAAAACGACGCAGTCTGAAGAAGTCGAGTGGGAATCTTTCCAACTTTGATGTTCTGATATCCGCCCTCATATACGATGATGGGGCTTTCACTACATCCCGCCATTACATGGCATTGACAAGACAATAGTTCTATAACAATAATTTCAGCTCACAGTCCTTGCCACAGGCCTTGAAATCTCCAGCTCTGAGAAATCGTTTGGGATTCTATCCTTTGAAGTTTTAGTTGCCATTAAATGAATGAAAAGAAGCACAGCTTCAGGACTCGATAGTATCAACGCCGATTTCCTGAGAGCCAGTGGTCACAAAGTACATGCATTTCACGCAACCGCACATAACATCATACCTTTAGAAGGAGAAAATCCCAGCGCAGTGGAGGATTACCTTGCGGACGGTCACCGTACCCAAGAAAGGTGACCGAAAAGATCTCTATAACTACCGTCCAATATGCTTGTTGAGTGCACTCCACAAAAGCGGAAGCGGAAAGCGGAAAACTTAGGATGAGGCACAGTCAGTAGAACAAGCAGGATAACGACATGGATTCTGCTGCATGGGTAAATACAAACCGTGTCATGGGCCAAGATTTCCGTAAGCAGTACCATCTATATCTTGCCCCAATACTTATTGGCTACGAGAAAGCATTTAACAGCGTCGAAACGAATGCAGTCCTAATAGCGCCCGTCGACAAAAGAGTCTACCCGTCTTGTATACGAACATTGGCAGGCTATTATCGGAACTGCAGCACAAATATACAGCTTTTTCATCGAATCCTCAGTATACACATAGTAAAAGGGTTCGACAAAGCGACAGAGTATCGCCACAGAATGGTGTGCTCGTACATGTATACTGAACGTTCACTCAACAGTAAGAACAATTTGAAAACGGAATTAAGCAGAAAGAGGAAAACAGCAAAGGCCGTATTCGGGCCACCCACGAGGCCACAAGCCAACTTACAGGGCGAAAACTCTGCGATTACTTCTTAAATTTAGCAGACGTCCAAGCGTTTTGTTACGAAACAGAAATATGGACTAATACGTCAATCTCCACAAGAAATTTGCGCACCACCAACAGAGAATTTGAACGACTTCTGAAAATTAACCAGCGTTCACAATATTCGGCCGAAATGTGCAGCTTAGATCCCCGAAACCTGTGTCATATTGGGGATCTAGAAGAATATACATCAGTCGCCAAACACAGGTAGGCCGCTCACATTACAATACATACAAAAGACGGGTGGATGAAAAAAGCCGTAGGACGGACTTCAGGAGAATGCAAGCGTTCTCTTGGAAGATCACTCAAACCATGAACTCACGTGTGTTTGTGGCTAACGCCAACCATCTACGCTGACAAATGGTAACGATTTCAGGATTAAGGGATGGATCTTGCGGACGTCACTATGCTCAAAGCAGACAACCATCATGGACGATGACGCAGTGGTCGGAGGCGCCATGTAACACACATGGAATTGATTCCTGCGCCCATGGCCCACCAAGCCTGTCATCTCTCCGGGGTGGGCAAATTGGTACCAGACTTGTCTGGGAGGATAGCAGCACTGGCTCGATACATCGCTAGGCTACTGCGGGTCATTGTAAAGGCCAGATTTGCACTTAATCACCTTCAAATGATGCTTAATGAAGTCGAATGCATAGCGCATCTCTTAGGGATTGATCAACACCGAAAGCTTTATCTTTTTTATCCTTTTGCTGAAAGGATATCGTCATGTAGGACAACCGCCAATATCACTCTTTTATGGATCGTTGAAGGTAGCTATTTTGTACATTCGATAAGAAGCAATGAATGTGGAGGTATAATTTGACCTGCAGATGAGTTATTGGTCAACAGCAAGTCACTTTACTTTTCTCAGACAAATCAGATACACTTCGTTCGATTCTGCAAAAGTGGAAGGCAAGATTATTTCGGTGATCGAACCAACGGCGATGTCCTTGTAAATAGCGTTACAGTGTTCGAGATCGTTGTTCCGGAACCCTGCACTTCATTAGAAGTAAGATAAAAGAACTCTTTGAAGAGGCTCGTGATCTCTTTGTTACGAACTTTATTGGTGCAGTGAAATTTGACTAGGCTGCATTATGTATAAGGAAAGCTTACGTTCAGCATGGAAGGAGGAAAGCCGGTGCATAGTCGTCACGAGGAAAAGGCGGATCGAGATATTATTCAACTTATAGAGTCTTCGGATGAATGCATTTAGAACATTCCTTACTCCGGGAGCAATAAGACCCTCTTCACAAATTTTCCATGACATTCTACTAGTTGGACAGGTTTTTATGGAATTAGTAGATCTTCACCACAAACTTAGACCAGATGGATGTTCAGAAGGAGCATGATCTCGATGCAAGATTTCTTTTAAGACCGTTCCTAGACTGTACCAATTCTTGGGATATCTTGAACTTGGCTGGGCCTCCCGATAGAAATGTAGATCTGAATAACGGCATTTCTTGGTCAATTGACCGACGCCTAATGCCACCTCAGCTTTTGTAGTGAAATTTTCTCCTTGCTGAACTAGTGATCAAAGCTGTAGGCATAAACCAACAAAAAAAATCACTTTTTTCTATCATTTATGCAGTTGATTTTGTGATGGAATTAGAATTCTTTTCATTTACTCACAAACCGGACTCTGCTTCAAAGGCGAGGTCTCGCGGTGAAAACAATCTCTAGCTCCATCCTTAATGGTACGAGAGAATTCTGGCACTTCAAAGGCAAGTTATTTCGTTCCAAACATCGATCAGCTTGCATCAGTGATACGACGACATAACTTATCTCATTTGAGCAAGAGAAATCCCACAAAAATTCGGAAAACGATCCAAATTTTGCAGCAGCTGATAATTTTTCAACGTTCCGTTGAATGTCTTGGAACGTGCTACGGCACACAAACTGCTCACTAAGTCGAAAACGTTTATAGACGCTGAACAGTTCCTCAGAAGTTTTGACAAGCCATCTGAAGGCGGTCATCTAATGGAATCCATAAACAAACATATCACCTTTGCTCAATCAATTGGTATTTGGATGGTGTGCTGAAAGAAGCTTCCAGTCAATATTTGCATTTCAATCCATATTTCTACTGTCGTTAACAACTTTATCTGTTATATGGAATGTATCTAAGAAGCCTAAAGATTAATAAGCACCTATTAAAGTTCAAAAATTGGTATAAGAACTTGAATAGAAGGCGAAGAAACGGCTCCCTGACTTGTTTTCCAACCGCAGTCGCACCAACTGCCGCGTCGCGGCGGTCAAGTAATAGTATTGCATGAGTGATAATTTCTCAGTAATCACGTAATTTAACCTCAAATTATTGTGGAAACTGATAAGCTATGAAAAGCCCTTTCTTGTGACACCAAACTTGTTGCAAGGCGTTACAGGTAAAGTGTGTTTTGAGTGGGAAGAACTGCGTCAGTGTTGTTTTCTGGTTCGGAAAAAATGATTGCAGTGCTAAAGCCAGCTGAGATATCGAAGGTGCTCTTTCTGAATGATGAAGTTCAATGCAGTTATTTTCAGAAATAAGCGCAACACCGGTGACACTTTGTGTATTTCGGATGAAACCTTTGATGAAACACTTCCAACCCAGCATTTTTCGGCAAAGGCAATGTTCTCTGCAGGTTTTCGTGCTGAAGTTTAAGATTATACCAGAAAATTTGGAGATAATCTGAAAGAACGAATCTTCCCGTTTCCAACAAAATAAAACCCTTTGAAGAATTTTGGCTGAATAGCATTTTATCACCATTTTTTCAACAATCACTAACAGCGAGATGGTGCGTATCGCGCCAACGTCGTTGCCTTAGGACGGGGGCGCAACGGGGGAACCGAGCCTGCTATAAAAGCGGACGGCACAACCAGCAAAGTGCTTTCTCCACTGGTTTTGGTTTGTCCATGTTGGAAGTTACTGCGGCTCCCGCCACGACGTCCACGTCTGCGACCATGAAGAAGACGAAGGTTTCTTAGCATTTTCATATATTGCGTGTTTTTTTTTGTTGTTTTGTTACATGATGTTACCGTTCAACTGTAGGCTACAAAGCAGAAAGGAGAGAAGAAAGCAAAGACGGCTCCCACTCACCCCGTTTATGGCACTATGATCAAGTCGGCCATCAAAGAGTTGAAAGATCGGAAAGGTGCTTCAAAGCAAGCCATATTGAAGTTTATAGTGCAAAAATATAAAGTTGGCGATAACGAGAAACAGGTTCGTCACACAATTGTTTTTGTGGTTTTGGAATAATTCCAATGTTCTGTGCTATCGTAAGGACGGAATTTCTGTAACATATTACTGTGTGTATCAATTTGTAGATAAACGCTCGACTTCGACTCGCTTTGAAGCGCGGAGTGCAGAGCGGGCTTCTCACGCAAGCAAGTGGCACTGGAGCAGCCGGGCGATTCCGCATGGCCGAAAGATCGAGCCATGAGGCGGCTGCCAAGATTGCCAAGAAGCCTAAGGTTAAGAGCAAGGCTAAGCCGGAGGCGGGTGCAGCTGCAATTCCTGTGAGTTGCTTGGCCGTTTACAGTGTTTTGATTAGTTCAGGAATTAATGCACGATTTATGGTTCTGTTTTCTGCATATCTTGACAGTACTTTGTCTTCGAGTATTTTGCTATTTTGTATCAGTGCGAGACTTGTTCTACGTACTTTCGCTCCATATAATTCTACAGGTGTCATTCAAGACAGGAATTTTGACAAGTTCTTTTTAACGGTTTCAAACTTGAATGTAGTGAAGCATAAAAGGCCTGAAGCATTGATTAAGTATGGGGCAAAGGAAGTGTTAACGAATCCGCAGTCCAGCATTCATTCGGAAGACTTCGTCTGGCGAATTAGATTTTGAGGATGAGAGAGGTCGTGGATGTGCTCGTGTTGAAACCCTGAAATTGAAGGCTAGGGTGGAAGCAAATACACGCGCGACTCTTCGAAAACTTGCTACAGAATTTGGGATAAGCTTCTCAACGCTCAAGAAACATTTAAGGATAGCTTGTTATTTATTTTTATTCGACCCGTCTTTAACATCCACTGTGTGGATCCCATCACTTCTCACGTTCGATTCTTCTCGCATCCATCATGTCATCCATGAAAATCTTCCAAGCTTTACGTGTGGCTTTGTATGCTGCTTGATGATTTTCCTTTCATCTTGAATTTCGTAGAATGCTGATTGACTCGATTCTCCCTGGAGTCTTGGGATAGCCGGGCTGAAACGTTGCCAGTTGGGTTGCACGGAATGATTTTTCCCCGGACAAGTGTCGTACCAATTCCCCGACCTCAGTGGGATGAGGGGCCTACGGCAGGATTGAACTAGCACCATGCTCGTGATGAATGGTATCACTACCACTGCGCTATTCGTTCCTTTCCATTTGAGGATAATTGTGGAGAACAAAGCCGACGGATAGACTGCTGGATCGAAGAGCAAAGCGTTCCTAACGTTAAGGCGTTTATATATGTCGCACTTCGCCATGCTATTCGCTTATGGAGTACAAGCATCTCGACACTATAGGGAAGGCTTCTGAGGCCAAGTTGAGATAGTGTCCTCAGTAAGTTGATCGACTTCAGAAGTTAAGACATACAACTAGGTTACGTAAACATTTTTTCTTCATCGATCGACAGAATGTATATATTACAATGGTTTCTGTATCCATTAATGAAGTTTAGTCTGAGCTAGTATATCCGACTTTGAAGAAACGTCGAGATCGTGCATTAGCTTCTGAACCAACCTGACCTATTTACACTGAAGGTTGTTTGTGTGCCGTACATACCTGTTGTACTGTAATTTGTGCATTTCCTTTGCCAATGTATTTGCTGGTTTTAGAACAAGAAACTGAAAAAAGAGAAGTCGTCAAGTTCGCCTAAGAAAGCCACCAGACCGAAGGCTAAATCTGCCAAGTCGCCACAGAAGGTGGTAATGAAAAAGGCCGCTGCTAAGCCAAAATTGCCGAGAAAAACGAAGAAGGCTCCACCGGCTAAGGCATAGTTGTATGCTCTACGATAAGTGAGCCATTGATCTCGTGTAAATGTTGTTGTATGTATGATATACAATTCCTTGACGCGTTGTTATTTTATAGACACCTGGAAATTAACCAGTGGTGGTCATGAAATAAAAGCCTTTGCGATGCCATGTGTGAAGTTAGGAAAACGTTAGGAGCCGTATTCGTTGGAGTTGAATGATTAATGAGATCGGAGAAGAATTGTTTTCGATGAAGCACCATGTTTTCTTGGGCATTCCATGGACGATGGAATGTCGGGAGAGGAACTGTAGGTGCTCTGCCGTTGCTACCAAAAAACCGCTTGCTACCGCTGCAAAAAAAAACCTGGAAGGATAAAGCTGTCGGCGTTGATCAATCTCTGGGAAATGTACCATGCATTCGAATTCATCAAACATTGTTGAGGGCTCCCAGGATCGACTTTCTATTAACCTTGGCATTGGGATATGAATGCGTAGTTTTCTTGTTCAGCAATCGCGAGGTTGTTATACAGCATACATTTACTTCCATAGAAAAACACAATACAGTGCAACGCAACAGTAGCTGACGTTTCGGCAGTATCGCCTTCTTCAGAGCCTGGAAGGGTATGCTGATATACAATTTATTACGCCAAACACTTCAGTAACACTTACAAACACTACGGGAATTACATGATCAACAGCTTCTCGAAACTCAGCGCTTTTTTACAAGACTTCTAATGAGAAAGGTTAGAACAGCTGATTATAGTCGCATATGACTGCGCCACCCCACATCAGAAATTGATGTAATGATACGGGGCCAGGTCGCGTGTAACCTCTGGGCATTCCTTCCTGCTATTCATTGCGGGATTTTTGGCATTTATCTAAAAAGCCTTTAGGAGTTTGCGCGTTGTTGTCTTGGTCTCCAGTGCGAGGATATTGACTTTAACTTCAAAATCGTCTCCGCTATGCTTTTGTATCCTATGCGTACCTAGTGGGGTACTTTGTCTTACTTTTCGTTTACCATCTAGGTGTTCTTTTAAACAGATACACAAGGGTCTGCCCGTTTCGCCAATATATTCATCTCCGCAATCTTTGCAAGAGATCAGGTATATCGTACCTGAACTCATGCAATCAATCATCGTCCCTGCCGGAAAGGCAATTTACGCACTTTGCTGTTTCACATAGAAGGTCATACAAGCGGTTACGAACTAATTGACGGCGAAGAGTATTCGGTGGTATTTCAATTATCGCTACCGATTCCTCTAGATCTGCCCTTTTTAAGGCATCGCTTCATCGCTGTACATATTTAATTGCTAATGAAAGGGCAAGATAAACGGGACCTTCTTTTGGCCAAGTGTTTCGTTTCGGCGTGTCGCTCTCCTTCTGAACTTATCTCGTGCGGTAACTATTTCGTCGCCATTGGAGATGGCTATTTGCCGAGCCAAGTCGCGTGATTCTTCCTTTAGTTCCCTGGTTGTGCACACAGAGGTAGCTGTTCGAAACATATTTCTCACAAGCACCCACTCTGTCATGTAACCGCTATTTGATAAGTTGATAAGGTAGTGTTATATTGTATTGTGTGTTTTTCTATGGAAGTAAATGTATGCTGTATAACAACCTCGCTATTGCTGAACAAGAAGACAACGTATTGTTGAAGGTGATTGAATGTATATATAGGCTTTACAGTGAATCGCGGTGGTCTACCGATGTATCGGGCCAGTGCTGCCATCCTCCCAGGCAAGCATGCTACGGATTTGCCGACTCTCGAGGGATGGAAAGCTTGGTGAGCCTGGGGCGTGGGGATCGATCCCATCTGTATTGCAGGGTACCTCCAAGTACTGTGCTACGCGAGCCTTTCTGTAATATCCGCAGCTGTCCCATAGTAGTGGTAATGTTATTTAATTGGCTATGGTTTTTGATAGAAATATGTGTATGTGGATGGGTCGTCCTGATAACTACACGTATACTAAAAACACATGAGGCAAAAGAAAACATTGACATAGTACGGGTACACGCAGAAACAACAACGACCGGTAATAACGGCAGTAGCAGTGGTTACACAAGTAACAACGCTCGCCGTAGGTAGAGATCCTCTCTGCGTTGGGAAAGGTTCATGTTTTTCGGTAGTGTACATCGTGATAACACGGAAAGTTGTCCAACTCACAGCATTCTACTCAAATGTCAGAAACTCCTTTCGAACAATCCATGAACTGGTAGCAGTATTGAAGCACTTCGCTTTCTATGAGTGCTGAGGGGAAGTACTTACGTCTTTGCGGGGTATGTAAGCACAGCACAATTCAGTGGCGCAATTTCTTCGTGAAGTTTCACGGTGGACATTCTAAATCGTAGTCATCCCCAGTATTGGGAACTTCGAATTCTTCAGACTACTTCGCCATGCTGAGTGTATGAATCTCGTGCTCTACACATCCTCATGTCTCGGCACTTAGGAATTCCAGTTAACCACGATGAGTTTACGAACATTGTCACTGATATTGCTGTGGCGTTCACAACCTTATATAAATACCAAGCAATTGGGAATATTAGTTTTTATAGGGGCCACGCCAGAATTTTTGTTTGTGTATACGCATGTGTGTGTGTGTGTGTGTGTGTGTGTGTGTGTGTGTGTGAGTGCGTGTGTGTGTGTGTGAGTGCGTGTGTGTGTGTGTGAGTGCGTGTGTGTGTGTGTGAGTGCGTGTGTGTGTGTGTGAGTGCGTGTGTGTGTGTGTGAGTGCGTGTGTGTGTGTGTGAGTGCGTGTGTGTGTGTGTGAGTGCGTGTGTGTGTGTGTGAGTGCGTGTGTGTGTGTGTGAGTGCGTGTGTGTGTGTGTGAGTGCGTGTGTGTGTGTGTGAGTGCGTGTGTGTGTGTGTGAGTGCGTGTGTGTGTGTGTGAGTGCGTGTGTGTGTGTGTGAGTGCGTGTGTGTGTGTGTGAGTGCGTGTGTGTGTGTGTGAGTGCGTGTGTGTGTGTGTGAGTGCGTGTGTGTGTGTGTGAGTGCGTGTGTGTGTGTGTGAGTGCGTGTGTGTGTGTGTGAGTGCGTGTGTGTGTGTGTGAGTGCGTGTGTGTGTGTGTGAGTGCGTGTGTGTGTGTGTGAGTGCGTGTGTGTGTGTGTGAGTGCGTGTGTGTGTGTGTGAGTGCGTGTGTGTGTGTGTGAGTGCGTGTGTGTGTGTGTGAGTGCGTGTGTGTGTGTGTGAGTGCGTGTGTGTGTGTGTGAGTGCGTGTGTGTGTGTGTGAGTGCGTGTGTGTGTGTGTGAGTGCGTGTGTGTGTGTGTGAGTGCGTGTGTGTGTGTGTGTGGCACTAAGTAAAATAATCGCTGTGTTGCCTATAATATTTCTGTGATGCGGTGGGGGGAGGGCTGGGGGGGGGTTTGACGGAGGGAACTAGAGACAGCGGTTAGAGAGGAGTTTTAAAAGTTCTTCAGCTAATGCAATCTTATGGAGTTACAACCACAGAAAGTTCGTTAAGCCTATACAATAGCGCGTTCGTTCCCCACCATAGACACCTGCGGTCCAGAGTTTCGCAAATATCTCAGCTTCATTAAAGTTATATTTCGCAATATACACTGCCATCAAAAAGAGTAGGCAGTAGACAAAAACGGTTAAGATTGTGCCTATACAATAGCTTATACAGAAGGTATATGTGGAAATACGCAGCTGCTCGTACGAAAAGTTCATTGGAACGGCAGATGCTGGAAAGTATATGCAGCCGACGGCTGCTCATTCAGTGCTCGAACTGTGATACAAGGAAGAGCGGTTTATGCACGGAAGTTACAGAATCCCTTTCCAGCCAACTGCGAGGCAGTTGCATGAGGTGGTTGCTAATATAGAAGATAGAGACTATTTGAACCGCAGGGAGGAATGCCTCATTATCACACGTGATATTGGGCAGTATATAAGACTGCTATTTTGATGGGACGGGCACATTACGTTTCCATGTGAACACTGCGCGGTTGGTCTCCACATAACATATTAAGTGGAAGGCTCATAGAAAGCGGTGAGCGTGCAAAGACTCTGTGTTCAATGTGATTGAAATTTTGGTTTAGCATTTTCTCTGTTTGGTTATGGAGGTGTTTGGCCATGTAGATTGCAGTCAACGTGACCTTTCCAGGCTCTGAAGAACGCGAAATCCGCCGAAACGTCAGCCTGTACGTAAATAAAGAAATAAGATAACACCTCGTGTTTGCTAAACAGAAGTAAAAAGACTTATTCCATCAATGCCGAGGTTAATAGAAAGTCGGACGTGGGAGTTATTTGAGGAATAGTTCCTATTATCATATTTGTGTAGAGAACATATATTTTTATAGCCGAATAAAGCTTTTTATCAACTCATTTTAGCTTGTCAGTTAAAGTCTTGGTTAAAGATACGTATTGATTCGTTATGCCGTGGATAAACAAAAGTCAGTTTTTACAATGCGATCATATTCCATTTAGTATTTATTCAATTTGTTGTGGGGTCGGTCGTTACTTGAAAACTTTATCTCCTTCGTAAATGTTGTTGAATGCTGATTCTCTTAATCTCAGAGTATTCCAGCCGGTGTGTTCCCAAATGCTCACTAAAGGCATTCCTAGCCACTGTACATCCTACGTCCCATTTCAATCTTTATTTAGTAGATGAAAAAGACACATATTTCAATAATTTCTTATTGGAGTACCGTTCTATCGTCGTTTCATAGATAGATCGAAAGCCTCCCAAGCCGCTCCTTTCCTTGTGCTCAACCTGGAGCTAAGTCGTTCTTCATGTTGAATTCCCGTTTTAGGTAGACATAACTATAACATTCGGAGACAATCGCTCCGTTGAGCGTGAATGGCGCATACGAAACCAATCCGTTCCTCGTGAGCATCGTTTTTGCGAGATTTAGTCGAAGACCAATCCTTCCACACGCTTTATCAACGTCTTCACCATTTCTTTCAGATTTACGTAGCATAAAGTTGCTATTGAGGTTTTAGCAACTTTTCCTTTGAACTCGTCCATTTACAACGCTGCCTCATCTCTCCCTCATTTTCGGCCAAATGAGATGTTTTGTTTTTAACGTGTTGGTAGACAAATGGTAATTTCACAAGATACTCTGAGTGAGCGAGTGTACTCTCGCTATGCTCGCTGTGCTGTCTTAGATGTGAAATTTGGTTACTAGAGCTGTTCGTAACCAGTGCTTTTACACTTCTGTAACCCATAAGTGCACGAAACGATGACTACGGTACTACCCTCGTCCACGAAGTGACAACAGCGCATGTTTGCAGGGATGTCGACATGTATTTGGAAAAGGCTAATTGGGAATAGCAGGAACTGGATGTCTATACTTCATTTTTACATTGATAGCCTATCGCGAAATTGATAGAAGGTTTACTTGGCTAACGCCTCTGAACATTTTTTCAGAGCTGGTGATCCGAGTCGATGCGTCACAGTCGTTCGCGCTCTCGACGTATTGTCTTCATCGGCGTATCGAGGCTTATCTTCTTCAGTGGAACACCGCCCGAATGAAGCAACCTCACAGCCTCATTAGGCAGTCGAAATTTACTTCATGCTGTGTCAGCTTTCCCTTCATGACGAGGAAACTTACTCATGTTCACTTGCGGAAATCCGCTTTCTAAATACATTCACTTCCGTGCTGGATGAAGGCGACTATGCTGTTCATACAGAATGACGTAAGTCTTGAAAATCCAAATACATGTCAAAGCAAACTCAAAATCAAACTCAAAATAGCAAAAAACCTTAAAAATCAGAATACTGGTTAACGTAAGCACTAATGTTATGAGAGCTTTGTGCTTCTACAAAAGCAACAGCTGCACAAACCGACCACTACAGGTAGAAATGCTGTTTCTGGTGAAAAGGCTTGCTCCATCCTCCTTGTCCTCATATTTACTCTTTCCTACGTTCGTAGTAAAATTAAATTGTCAGACATTCAAATTCGAATAAATGGTTCCTTAAAATAGTTCCGTTACTCAGTAACCGATTCTACCAAAATTTTAGTTTTTGTTAAGCATTTACTACTGTCTCACCTCGATCGCCTGTATCACATGTTGCCCAGTTGATTGCTGATTGACTCGAAGAAGCGTCAGCAAGTCTCCCATTTTTCCTCTCGCGTGCAAGAGTGACGTAGTAGGTCCTCCACACTCTAGTGACTCGTTGAGCATCATATGTTTTCCCTGCCCTGCCGTTTTCATGAAGAACTCTGACCATCTGATTGCTGGCCCTCCAGCAATATGTCTATGTCTGGCATTCTGGGGAATCCAACCACTAACGTTCTTTTTCCATCGGTTATCGTTTATGCGCAATACGATCCGCCCCACCTTATCTTCAACTGTATGGCGTACAGAACGGCATCGTTGATTTTTGATCGTTAATGCAGGTCGGAGCTTCGGATTTCATCCCTTACTTGTGTGAAAAAATGAACAGAGCTTTGTTCTTGCTAGAATTATCTTTTCGGGACGTGCTTTTTCTCTATGCCTATGCCAAGAAGCTACAGTTTTCTAGCCATTCCAAATGGCTGTTTGCGGCGCCAATTTTAAGAACTCTTCCTTCTGCTCTCTACCTGTGCACAATAGTGCTGGTTAGAAATCTATTTCTCGTAAGCACCCTTTTGGTGTGTAAAGAGTGGTTGGAGAGGTGGTGAATGTTTTTACTACTTGGCTGTCGGTGCCATTTTGTAACGCAGCCATTCTTGGATAGGTTAATTTGAATATTTAAAAGTGGAAGCCAGTTTTCCTTCGGTTTCGGTTTTGAATTTTCTCAGCTAGTTCGTAACCGCCTTTATGGCCGTGTATAAGGAAAAACTTCACAGTTTGTCGTAGTGGTAGAGACGGTGATTGAATGAGTTCGAGTACGATGTACCCAACCACTTGTAAAGCATGTGGAGACGAATATATCGGAGAAAAGGGTAGACCACTCTGCTTCCGCATTAAAGAACAATTAGTCGGTAAATGTAAATTGAAACCAGACACTCCAACAATTCCACTCCACTGGGCACACATAGAACACAGAAGCACCACGGAGAAGGTTTTGAAACAGGAATGGCTATCCTCACGCACGAGAAGAAAACATCAGCGCGTAAAACACTTGAAGCGTTTTGGATCAATTCCAAAAATTCAAAAATGAACCGCAAGAAGGAGTGTCATGTCATCACGCGTGACCTGGCGCCATACCTCAAGCTAATCCAATGACCTGACAAAGGCACATTCTTCGCCCGTGTATTACGCTGTGCGGCTGCTTTCCTTCAGTTAATAAGAATGCTTGCCAAGAAAAAACGGTGGGTGTTTTAAAGAAGCGGTTTATGATGCGAATGGAAATTTATGTGTTAAGTCTTCTCTGCTACGGTTATGAAAGTGTAGTTCGCATATCTATTTGACCCTTCTAGCCTCTTAAGAAGGCGAAACCGCCGAAACTTCAGCTGTTGTATCCTAATAAATTCTGTAATATCAACCTCGTGTTTGCTTATAGAAGAAAAACAGTGAGTTATCAATCAATGCCGAGGTTAGTAGAAGGTCAACCTTAGGAATTATTAAAATACTGTTAGTAGACGGAATTGCACTTTATCTCGCCCTGGAAAATCAATGTCCATCGGACTTTTCCTTGGACTGTTCCGCATATAGGAGGTTGTTGTAAGTTTTATTTGACTAACGTTTTGGCTTCTTCGCCTTCTTCAAAGCGGATAGTCCAAGTCGATGATCCAAAGCCGTTCGCCCTGCACTGCCGAATAAGGTTTTCATTCGAGCTGTGTTCCATTGAAAAAGATTCGACTCGATATACCAGTGCGATGACCTACAATGCTACGACGAACGATTATGGACCATCGACTCGGGACATCGGTCCTGAAGAGGATGAAGGCGTGGAAATTTTAGCCGAACAAAACTTGTATAACAACCTTGTTTATGCTGAACAATTCAAAGAAATATATGGAGCACCAAAATCATTTGGACTGTGTTAGGAATTTCCTGTTGATTAGCACAATGTTCCTTTTGGAGCTGATAACGTTGACTTCAACTTCTTCTGAGCCGTTTTTCTTTTGCTTCTCACTTTAAAGGAAGTAAGACTACCTCGACCGATTTTTTATCGGTTTACAATCAACCTTGGCGAGAATAGCCAATATTTACTGTGTTTCACAGGCTTACACCAAATTGTTTGAAAAATTTCTAAATTTGACCATAGCTTTTAGCATCTCCACCTTCCTCAGAGCCACTGTGATTTCAGTCGAATGTTTCACTTCATGGAATTCTACTTGATGCGACGAAGCCCACAAGAATGAATGCTTGTGAAGAATCAGTACAAATTTGCGTGGATCTGATGAAACCAGAATCACCGAAAGGTTATCCTATTAGAAAGTTTTATAATAACCTCATGTAAGCTTGTGAGCGAAAAAAATCGGGCAGAAAAAGTTCACACTACGTGGGAAATCAACTACGGTGACTTCCTCGATAATTGTCTTTCATTCCTTATATGTAAAAGCATTTCTTTCAGACTCTACCATGCCACATTGGCGTAGTCATTTAAATAAAAGAATATCGATCCCTACTGAAAAGAAATGACCACCAGAAACACCTTAGGTGATGCTACCCAGTGCTTTTTGGCGTAGCTAAATCAATCAACTAGTTAAAGATCAACTTCAGAAAGAAAAATTTTCAAACCAGTGGAGGACTTGGCGCATGGTGTCTTCACCCAAAAAGGTTGACTGAAGGAATATTCGTTACTATGGCTCGATGTGCTTAATGAGTGCGCTCTTTTCTTCGCGAAGAATGTAATGCCGCGCATATAAAGGATATTGAATTAAGTATAATCAATGGACCATAACCAAACCGTGTGCATCGTCATCGAAGTGTTTTTCGGGAATACAAATTACCTCTACTCCTGACTTTTTCCGACTGTGAAAGAGCGTTTGGCACTGTAGAAACCAGTGGAGTCCTATCAGCACTCGTAGACTATGAAGGAGGTCGGTCCTAGATGAGAGCTCCATCTGATTGTTATCAGAAGTGCTCTACAAAAATACAGCTATTCCATCGACCTCTTAGCACATCCATAGGAAATTGGTTTGAAAAGACGACACCGCGTAGTCAAAGTCTTCTACCAGCGCTGCATTGGATAGATGGAAAACTCCTGTGAAAACATAGTTTCGCGGATGTCATCGAAATCCCTTCGAAGAGTACCAGTGAAGGAGGCGATGCTCACCAACGAAAAGATGGAAAAGATTGGACTGCGGGTAAGTAGGACACAGGATCCAACTCATGAACTCCATGGTGTAAAGGCAAGCTAATCGGACTGCATGGTTATCTGATCATAAAGAACACCTTGTCTATGAATCTTGGACGTTCAGTGAACATAGAGAACAATTTAAAAAATAAATTAGACAGAAAAAGAGCAGCATGGGCTGCATTAGGGGCAATTTTAAAGAGGTCTCCGACCAATTAACGGATCCTAAGCTCCACACTCACCTTTTCAACAGTCCTCCCAGCGCTCCGAAATGCAGCAGAGGACTGGGTTAATACCTCAACCACGTCAAGAATACTGCGCACTGCTCATGGAGCTCTTGAATGACATCTTTTGAAATATAACCGAAACACGTAACATTTAGCTGAAGTGAAGCTCCGACCTTCGAAATCTAAACCATGTTCGATATCGGGAAGAACAGGCATCGATAGCGGAAGATAGATGCGCCAGTCATATAGTGAGAAGAACAGACGACAGCAAGACAAAAAGAACTACCTAATGAAATCCACGAGGATACAACCGCCTTCTAGAACGAGCCAACTAGTCACTAATGTCAATCTGCTGTACTCACAGCTGCAGTTGTTTTAGAGATGAAGGTATGAGAATCGCACCCGTCACCACGCTCAAATCAAAGGGCTACTGTGGACGACGAATGCGGGGTAAACAAAACGTGAAACATGTGCTGGGGGCCGCACGACTTGTGAAGAGTGCCCATAGAGGTATCCAAGTCAGTAAGTGAGTTAATAGTTGTAAAAACTGTTTTGTAACACCTAAGCGACTAAAGCATACCAGTCGACATCTTGCCCTTTCATATTTTGGCAACTTATTCTTGCGTTGGCACAACTGTACATGGCAGCGATTGTCAGGGTGATAAGACATGGTATCTTACGGATGTCGCAGTCACAGCACATTGAAGGGATCATGAGGAAAAGTGGAAAACTGAAAACTTCGGTGGATATCACTCTGTTTGAAGTCTTACATAGCATTGAAAGCGTTTTATGAAAACTATTTGTACAGGTGAATGAATGCCCACCAATGAACAACTAAATTATGGATAAGGTGCATACATAGTAGATCGTAGTGCGAGATAGCGCTTCTTATAGGCAGTACATAAAGACCTGTCTAAAGGATAAAACACAAAGAGTAAAAAAGTGGTAAAAAGAAAAGGATAAAAAAAAGGAGAAAGCTCTCGGCGTTGATCAATCCCTGAGGGATGCGCCATGCATTCGACTTCATTAAGTATCGTTGGAGGCGATTGAATGCATATCTGGCCTTTTCAATGACTCGCGGTGGCCTGCCGATGTATCAAGCCAGTGCTGCTATACTCCCAGACAAGTCTGGTACCAATTTGCCGACCCCTGAGGGATGGAAGGCTTGGTGGGCCATGGGCGCATTTCACGTGCGCGCCGCAGTGGCGCCTCCAACCACTGCGCCACACGCGCCCTGATAAAAAGAAAAGGATTTGCAAAATCCATTCTTCGACATCCTTACTATTTCTCGATTGCTTAAGCTTTTCAACGATCGCCTTAACATAAACACTTTCTCTCCTTCCACTGTAATATTTGACCATTCTATTTGTCATCATCTTGCTCTTCGTCGTAATGAGATTTTTTTTACTCTCGTTACAAATCCTAGCAATCATTATGTTAAAATTGGTTAAAAAGCACTCAGGTGAACATAGATTACTTAGACAGAAAATTAACTTACTGACCAACTTAACTTACTCGCTTATGATTCTTTATATTCTTCGATGTCTCGATTTTATGCCACGTGTGGAACCTAGCACTACTTTCATTTGTTTCACTGTTTTGCTACCGTAGTCCATGGAAGTTGATACCTTCGTGTGCGACTTCGGATGCAGCTTGGGACTCTGAAAACCAATTACGATTGTGAATACGCGAGCAACGAATCCATCGGCCTACTTTTTTTTCGTGGTCTCCTTAGAATTCGTAGTGCTAGATCCCACACGTGGCATGAAATCGAGCCATCGAAGAATCTTTAGATTCGTCATAAGAGTCATAGGAGTCATAAGAGTCACAAGAGGCTCAGACTAAAGAGTCATAAGCGAGTAAGTTAAGTTGGTTAGTAAGTTAATTTTTTGTCTAAGTAGTCTATGCTCACCTGAGTCCTTTTTAATCAATTTCAACATAATGATTACTAGGATTTGTAATGAGAATAAAAAAATTTCATTAGTACGAAGAGCAAAATGATGACAAATAGAATGGTCAAATATTACAGTGGAAGGAGAGAAAGTGTTTACGTCAATGCGACCGTTGAAACTGAATAATCGTTGCAATGGTAGTGAATAATAGTTGAACCAAATCTGTGTAGCTTCTCGAAGTTATGAATTACTCAAAATTAGAGCGAGAATTGAAAAAAGAAAAGCTGGTCCTTGTGAGAAGTTCTGAAAAAAGGATATTAATATCGAAGGTGACTATATCGCTAAACAGAAAAACAGAAGAAAGGGGAAGAGAAAGCCGCCATCTGTGAAAAATGTGCAAGCCAAGGAATCACATCCTTTATAGATTGGTGATTTATGAGACAATTTATACGGAAAGCAGAAAAGCTCAATTCACTATAATTAAATAATTCGATGGTTGTGTCGAATCTAATAAAAGCTTAGGAAGCTTAATCAACTCTATATATGGTTGTTTCCTCGAAGCTTAAGCGATCGAGAAATAGTAGGGATGTCGAAGAATGAATTTTGCAAATCCTTTCCTTTTATATCACCTTTTCACGTTTTGTGTTTCATCCCTTAGACTGGTCTTTATGTACTACCTATGAGAAGTGTTATCTCCCACTACGATGCACTATTTATGCACTTATCCATAATTTAGTCGCTCATTGGTGGGTATTCATTCACCTGTACAAATAGCTTTTGTAAAACGTTTTCGAATGCTATATAAGACTTCAAACAGAGTGATATCCACCGAAGTTTTCAGTTTTCTACTTTTTCTCATGACCCGTTCAATGTGCTGTGACTGCGACAACAATAAGATATGGTGGCTTATCACCCTAACAATCGCTGCCATGTGCAGTTGTGCCAACGCAAGAATAAGTTGCCAAAATATGAAAGGGCAAGATGTCGACTGGTATGCTTTAGTCGCTTAGGTGTTACAAAACAGTTTTTAAGTAAAGAAGTATTGAGTAGTGGCTCTCTTATATAATTAGAAAGTGGACTTTATTTATGAGAACAACTATTAATATTCGAAGCAACAGAAATCACACTTGTTTCTGCTTCAACCTAATAATTTTTATGTTCGTCGCTTTGAAGCTGCCGGCGTTTCTTGACAAATGGAATGGACGTGGCTTCGTGTACTTCGATTCCTCTCAGACCGATTGGGTACTTAGTTCAGTACCCATCAACAGCCTTTCATCCGCAGTAGGAGCAACCCTCAAAAAACTCTATTTGAAGGACGAAGTAATGCATTTCTCTCACGAATGGAGAAAGTGGGTTTCCATATTTTGTAAGCTTGTAATTTTAGGAAGCCTTGAAAATCGCTTACAACGATGATTGGCCCAATACGCATAAAACGAATGGCGGTCGTGGTCACAGCAAGGGTGTAGCTGTAGCGAACCTCGAAGGCGGATTTTGGCTAATACATAGCGTGCCGAACTTCCCTCCAATCGGTATTTCTTACTCTTTGTTTTAACTTTCGAAAATGTGTTTACTTAATCTTCATCACTTCGTTCCATCCTCCGTTATAATTTCAACAACATCTTCCATTCTTAGCTTCATCGGTTACAAGTTCATGATCACATATGAGCTTCAGTGTGGAAAAATCTTTTAACAGAGAAATATGACTATCCGGAAAGCGGCACGAAATTTGCGCAGTCGCTTCTTTGCATTTCATTCGACGTCGATGCACTTCCGGCAATCAGCCAGTATATGCGATACGCCCAAGTGACTCCATTCATCGCCAAATTGCCACAGTCCATAAAGTTATTGTAAGGATTTCACTATTTTTAAAAATTGTCTTACTGCGGCTTACTCCTTCAGACAATATTTTTATTTTAGAGCACCGTACTTTGAGGACGTCATTCGCAAGAAATCCCTAAGTCGATCGGATACTATATTCACCTATTCTCATACTATTCAAACTCGTATGAGAATGAATGTAACAATCTTTTCGAAGCACAAGAAATTCAACAAAGGTTTCTATTTTTTTGCTCTGCTGCCTTTCTTTTCTTGGAACAGAAGCACAAATGTTGTTTTGTAGATCTTTGGCACGACCTTATTGCATCCAGTCTTAGAACACCACTTGGTGTCGAAACGTGGAGAAATGGAGCTGCAAAGGACATTGGATCACAATGTGGTGACGGCGCAAATGTTGGCTTCTCCAGAGTGTAAAATTTCCAAGCATCTAATCATTATCTGCAGTCAAATAATTTTTTTTTAGGTGTATGACGTAACTAAGGTTCAGCTACCTTCAGGAAATTTTAGCAGCAGTAAAGATCATTCCAAATGGGGTGTGTCGATGAAGGAATCAATGCCGTACACATGCATTGGTGACATTAACAGACAGGTAAACGTTCATTTTTTAGCTTTTGCTTTTTTGTCGCAATCATTATGACTTCATGATTTATTGTCTTGATTATTACTTTCACCGTTGTCGTACCGGTTTTCATTTCCAGACCTCGCAGTTCAAACGTGGCGGTGGTGCCGCATGCATTCAAAGCAAAGCCCTTTGGACAGCACTGTATAATTCGGTGGTAACTTTCGAAGGCTGCAATATTAATGGTTAGCAAATATGCAAAAGAGGAAAAAAATTGGCAGTAAGAACGTTGTTTCTTTTTTAGAGAAGACGAAAGGAGTAGTGAAGAACGTAGTAAATCGCCCCTAATGAAGACATTTTCCATAGAATCATTGTGGTTGCCAGTTTTCAAAAATAAATGATATTTTCCCACATGAAAACTATTTTAAAACAAGGACATAGTAGTTGACTCCCTTTTAAAATCACCAAATAAAACATAGTGATTAGCGCAGACCAAGAGCAACAGCTATCTGCTGTTGTGAAACGTTCATCTTATCAGATAACACCTCTAATTACAATAAGGTTATCCGGTACCACACTTGGTTATGCCGTATGCGTAGGTACGTGATGCTGTACATGTAGAATTTTTGCGGCTATGAAGTGATGTTGTTGTTGTCACAATCAATTGTGTTCGAACATCGAAGTGGTCTATTGCTCACACAAACCTTGAACAAAGGCCCAGATTGGAGAATATTGAAAAAGAGTCGAGATATTAGAATATATATATATATATATATTTATGTACACATCACCTGTCCCGTTGACTGGTGACTGCTGACTGTACTGATCAATAAAACTCTCAAATAGAACTAGCTGAGTGACAGGCGAAACGAAGGACCCGCATGATGTGGTGGTGAACGCGTTACTCCCCGGAAAGGACAATAGCGCGCTCGTTCCCCACAAGAGGCACCTGTTGTCCGGAGTTTCGCAAATACCTCACCAACGTTGTGGTTGTGTTTCGCTTTCCACCTGCGTCTCAGGGAGGCAAAGGTCGCTTTTGGTCCGCGATCAACCTCCTATCCGCCACCTGGCGATGCGGCAGGTCAGGTTTCTTCGCAACGAACCGAACTCCTCTATTGACGTCAATGTTAATATCGTTGTAGAATGGTGATGTCTTGGTTGTGAAATTTTTGTACAGCTCACGAAGAATCTTTATGTACTGAGTAGGGGCTTCTTGACTGTCAAGGGCTTCCATGACTGCTTCTATATTAACTGAATCAAAAGTCTTCTTTAAATCGATGAAAGGAACACAGAGTGGTCCTTTATACATTTGCAATACTTCAATGAGCCTTATCGTGTAAATGTGGTCCATCGTACTAAATCCTTTTCGAAATTCTGCTTGCTCACATGGCTGTCTTCTGTCCAATGTTTTGTCAATCATGTTTAAGATGACTCGAGTGAAAAGTTTGTAGACGACAGACAGCAAGCAGATTGAACGATAGTAACCTTTATTATCTAAGTCATCCCTCTTTAACAATAACACTGTCTTGCTGGTCTGCCACTAAGTATGGGCCTTGCATTCAGACAGTTAACGTGTGAAGAGTGGACCCAATGTGTTTACGAGGACTGGCGGAAGGTTCTTAGGTGTCTTGATCCTATCCTGACCGAACCTGCTGCTGAAAAACCTGAACAAAATGGCATGTCGGATTTTGGAAGGGAGAACCGGTGGCACAACATATCCATCTTTTTATATTTTATATGACGGTGTGTTGACGTGGCTATCGAGGAAAAATGAGTAGTATTCGTGAATGATTTCCTCCATTGCCTTTCTGGACGCTGCTATTGTTCCGTCTGGGCGTCGGAGTGCAATGATCTTGGTATTGTAATTGGTGAAGATTCGGCGGGCTTTGCGAATGCTTTTGCCAGCCTCTGCAGCTTTGACCATTACTGATGCTCTTCTCTCTTTAAAATCTTTTTTCAACTACTGTCTGTATTGCTTCGCAAGTTCGGACGTTAGTTCGCGGTTGCCTGCAGCTCGTGAGATTCCACGCTGGCGTATTAAATCGAGAGTTTCCGGAGACAGACGTCTGTTGGTGACTTTCGAACTCTCAGCTTTCATAGAGCTAACGTGAAGATGTTGAATGAGCCGATCGTATTCCCCGTCGATGTTGTCGGCTTCGGCATCCTCCCAGCAGCGAACTAATGAATTAGTTCCAGTTTGCGGTGTTTCCGAGACCTCGGTTTTGGAATTTAGCTGCTTCTTTTTCTTTCCTCGAGGAATAGGATCTTGCACGAAGTAGACATTGGTCTCGCCCTGTGTAGAATTTTTGGAACAACGGCGACATCGGTTAGGCAAGACTTTCTATTAACTATGATGTGGTCTATTTAGTTATGCTACTCTCTATTGGAAAATTCCTCCGTCCAGTGTTGAGGGTGAGGCTTCTGGAATTGCGAATTACCATGGATGGTCTTGATCGCCATAAACTCAGAGAGCCGCTCACCCTATTCGTTCCATTTTACTCCGTGGGTCCCAATGTAACGTTCCTCAGACGATCTTCTTGGTCTGATCTTGGTATTGAAATCTCCAATGATGACCTTGAAGAATGTGTGGTCTTCTCTGTAGAACTTCTCCAAGTCCTTGTAGAACGCTTCGACTTCTCCTTCGTCATAGTTTGATGTTGGCGAGTAAACGACGAAGATTGTCAAAGCCAGTATTGATACACATCTTTTTAATCGTAAACGTCCGATTCGAGTTGTAAGCTGTTCGAATGAATTGTTGCTCACTGACAAACTCGAGTTGACGGGAGTGCCGAAGTCGGCGGTTCCTCTACTGTCGCATGTTCCGAGGAACATTTCTTCTCCGGTCCCATAGACGGGGTTGAATGAGTTGTGTCGTCTCGCCTCGGCCAGGTCAATGACGCCGCACCTTATCCTTCTTGTTTGCATGAGCAAGTCCTCTATCGAGGAATCGGATGCAAGTTTACGTGCATTGTAGGTACAGATCGTCACCACAGTTTCCTGCAATCCAGGCAGCTTCCATTGGCCCTGGGATTTCAGCAGCTTCTCTGTAGTCGTCGCTCCCAACGCTCCGAAATCTGGAGCTCTTTCGGGGTCAGGGAAACGAGGCCCGTTTTTTTTACTGTGTTAGCCACGTATAGCTTGTTGGGTTCTGATCGTGGGGGCTGGGCATACTCACGAGTAGCTTGGCAGGCTCTCCCAAAGTGCGTATGGAGTTTATTGTGGGAGGCGACTCCTAACCGCTTTGTCACTTGATTGCAGGCTTTTAGCCGAGTTGACTCGTAGAATACAATCTGCATGAAGCGAGAACGCATTCACACGCGCATGCATGAATACGCCTAGTTTATACAGAAAGTATGTGCCAAATCGGCACAGCAGAAAGCAGGAGTCTATCCGATGGATCCACCTGCGTCTTAGGGAAGCAAAGTTCGCTTTTGGTCCGCGATTAACCTCCTATCCGCCACCTGGCGATGCGGCAGGTATATATATATACGTAAATACACGTTCTTTCACGGGTAATCTAACACGAGTTTACTTCATCTATGTGTTTTTTTAAATGAAATTGTTACTGTCTTATAATCCTATGTGGATTCTATATAGGTGGCATCTCTCACCAATTAGATGGGCGACGCATAGAGAACATGTCTGGTGAGGATGGAATCAGCAGAAATGTTGACTCTTCTATAATAAAAGCCGCATCAGTAGCACCGCACCGTACCGCTCATCAAAAACAAAGCATAGTAGATTATCGTTGATTATATTCTTTCTAGATCCCGTCCAACACTAACGGCTATTTCCGACTGTTTCGTAAAAGAATGTCCGCTATCACTGTTCTTGAGCTTTTGATTCTTGAACTCGTAGTAGAAGATGCCGTTAAAATGGTGAGCAATCGCATGAATACCATCTCACACAGTAACGACACTCGCCAGCGTCATCTAAGTTTTACAAAAGCACATCTGTACCAAAATGACACTTTGGAGTACAAAATCTTGTATAGACACAGTACATTGTCGTTCAAATGTGTTTTATTAAAGTATATCTGAACTTGTAACAGCCGTCGATGCGTAGACTCTCTTGTGTACTAAGCATAATACAAGGCTATTCAGATATACTTAAATGCAGTATAAATCTCTTTATTCAGTGATGCACTAGAACAAGTCCCGAGCATAAGTACGACACGTACAGCGGTTCTAAATAAAAGACTTGAAAGAGAAAGTAATATTAGAATAAAACGTTGTACCACAGCTTCGAAGTTCCAATAGATGATGTTGCGAATTCGATTCATTATACCCACGTTCCACTCATGCTTCCTCTCCGATGTACAGATGTACAATGTTGCCGACACCAGGCTTCTGACGCACATTACTCAAACTCTGTGGACAACTCGATCAGGCTACGTGGGGCGTCCCCAGGTAGCGGATAGGGACTAATCGCAAACCAAAAGTGACCTTTGCTTTCCTGAGATGCAGGTGGATCCAGGGGATAGACTCCTTGTTTCAGCTGTGCCGAACCGGCCTACATACTTTCTGTATATGCTAGGCGTATTCATGCATGCGTATGTGGATGCTTTTTTGATTTATGCGGATTGTATTCTACGAGTCAATTCGGCCAAAAGCCTGCAATCAAGTGACAGGGAAGCACATGGGAGGTGGTTAGGAGTCGTCTCCAACGATAAACTCTATGTCCACTCTGTGAGTGCCTGGTAGGCAGCCCGTAAGTATACCCAGACCCCACGTTTAGAGCTCAGCAAGCAATACGTTGTTATCAAAATGCTAAACGCAGTAAAAACAAAACGAACCTCATTCCCGTGACACCGAAAGAGCCCCAATTTGGCAGTGTTGGGTAGGACGAGTACGGAGAGGCTGCTAAAATTTCAAAGTCAATGGAAGCTGCCTGGATTACAAAAGAACTAAGGTAACGATCTGCACCAACCATGCACGCACACTTGCATCCGAGTCCTCGATAGAAAACTTGCTCATGCAAGTAAGAAGGATAAAGAACGACGTCCTGGCCGAGACAAAATGACGCCACCCATTCAACGCCGTCTATGACAAAAAATTCAAAAACCGAAGTCTCAGAACCACCTCAAACTGGAACTTATTCAATTCATTAATCGACTGTTGGGAAGATGCCGATGTCGATAACATCGACGAGGAACACTACTCCCTCATTCAACATCTTCACGTTAGCACTATGAAACCTGAGAGTTCGAAGGTCACTAAGAAAAGTCTGCCTCCAGAAACACTCAAGCTGACACGCTAGCGTGAAATCGCACAAGCTGCAGGCCACCGCGAACTAACGTCCCAACTTGCGAAACAATGCAGACAGTCGATAAAAGAAGATCTTAAAGAGAGAAGAGCAGCAGTAATGGCAGAAGCTGTAGAGATTGGGAAAAGCATTCGGAAAGGCCACCGAAGCTTCTCCAATTACAAGACCAAGATGATTGCATTCCGACGCCCAGACGGAACAGTTACAGCGTCCAGAAAGGCAATGAAGAAAATCATTCACGAATACTACTCAGATCTCTTCGATAGCCACGTCCACCACCCGTCTTATGAAATAAAAGAGGACGGATATGTTGTTCCACCTGTTCTCCCTTCCGAAATCCGACATACCATTTCGTCTGTAAAAAATCGAAGAGCACCAGGCCAGGACAGGATTAGACTAGAACACCTGTAGAACCTTCTTCCATTCTTCGTAAACACGCTGACTAGGCTCTTCACACGTTACCTGTCTCAATGCAGGGTAATACTTTCCTGCTACTCAATGTAAGGCCTGAAAGACCGTCTTGTTCTTCAAGAAGGGTGACCAACATAATAAAGGCAACTATCGCTTAATCTGCTTGCTGTCTGTCGCCTTCAAACTTTTCACTCGAGTCATTTTAAACAGGATTGACAGAACACTGAACGACGAACAGCCATGTGAGCAAGCAGTTTCGAAAAGGGTTGAGTACGATGGACCACATTCACCCGACAACAAGGCTCATCGAAGTATCGCGATAGTGCAAAAGACTGCTCTGTCTCACTTTCATCGATTTAAAGAAAGCTCTTCACGCACTTGATATAGAAGCAGTCATGGAAGCCCTTAATAGTCAAGAAGCCCCTACTCAGTACATAAAGATTCTTCGTGAGCTGTACAAAAATTTCACAACCGAGACATCACCATTCTACAACGATATTAACGTTGACGTCAAAAGAGGAGTTCGGTATGGCGATACCAATTCGTCAAAATTATTTACCAGCATCCCCAGAACGTCACGCGAACATTGGAATGGGGTAGTATGGGAGTGAAACTCGATGGTCGGCAGTTACATCATCTTCGCTTTGCAGATGACATCGTCCTTATAACACTAAGCATTAGCCAAGCGGAACGTATGCTTGCCGACTTTGATAAAGCGTGTGGAAAGATTGGTCTTCGCCTAAATCTCACCAAAACGATGTTGGTAAAGAACGAATAGGTTTCGTATGCCCTATTCACGCTCAGCGGAACAATCAACGATCAAAAATCAAAAACGCCGTTCTCTACGCGAAATAGTCGAAAATAAGGTGGACCGGACACGTACTGCGTATGAATGAAGAGCCGATGCCAATGGACAAGAGCCGTTAGTGATTGGATTCCTCGAGATATCAGACGTACTGCAGGAAGACCACAGACGCGATGGTGAGAGTACTTCATGAAGATATGAGACTACAGGTGACAGGTGATATAACCCATTAGCGGCGCGTGTGGCACAATGGTCGGAGGCGCCCTGCAACACACCCATGCTAATCGATCCCCGCTCTCATGGCCCACGAAGCCTTTTTCCAGGGGTCGGAAAATTGGTACCGGACTTGTCTGGAAGGATAGCAGCACTGGCTCTATACATCAGCAGGCCACTGCGAGTCATTGTAAAGGCCAGATATGCATTCAATCACCTCCAACGATACTTAATGAAGACGAACGCATGGAGCATCCCTCAGGGATTGGTCAACGCCGAGAGCCTTATCCTTTATCCTTTAATGCATTTATAGAAAATTTTAGAAACTTTTCATTTGATGTCGAACAGCTTGCTTATTGTCGTAACTGTTGCTCATGTTAATTACTGAAGAAAATTATGTTAGTTGGCATATCATCTTTATTCGTCTAACATCTCGACGTCCTATTCTTTATCAGAGCGGATGATCCAAGTCTATGGTCCACGTTTCTTCTTTATCTAGATGTAGTGCCTTACCCTTCGTGTCGAGTCAGGTCTACCCCAGCGGTCCATCTCCTCTAATGAGGCATACTCACTTCGTGATGCCCTTTTATGCAGGATCCTGATGGTTGAAGGTTGTCAGGTTGTAGTAACTCGTTTTTCCGGTCAATTATTTCTGCAGAAGTCGGTATCATTATTAGCTAGAAAAAAGCAATAACAATATTTCGATATGTTGCAATTCCATTAAAATCTCCTTCACGAACTTCAGCTTCGGTACATTATTTTTGGATCATCAATGAATGCGGTCGGTCGAGCGAAACTGAGATCCATCAGTTGCATCTGTCGTTATTTGTAGGTACCTAGAATTTTGTTTGTTTTTTTAGAATTTTCGCTTCATGTCCATTGTGTCACAGAGCGTTTCAGTGCAGTGCAGTCAAATGCGAAAAAAATGTATACCATTTTAAACATAGTAATCTTCCTCGTTTCTCTATGTAAGTTGTAAAGCACCAGCTTTGAGTAAAATCTTTTCTCTTATTTTTCACGAAACTTTCATTGTCCGTTATAGGGTATTTCGTTGTTTGCGTTAAAAGAGAAAAGATTGGTAGAAGAAAGAAGGCGAAATCAAAGGTAGGCGATTTTTTTGCATATCGCACATAAAGAAGTGTTTACTACCTAAAATATAGTAACTTGTAAAAAATCAGTATATTTTTAGGCACAACAAGTTTCAAGTAAACGCAAGCCAGTAGTGATACCCAGTTCGTCAAGTTCTTCGAGAAATTCTTCCATTTCTTCGTCGAAACAGTGTTCAAAACAATTAGGAAAATGGCCTTTACGTAGAAAAGGATCGATGAATGTGAATAAATTCACTAAGATGGCGATAATGGTAAGAGCGAGCCACGGTGTGGCAGCATTTTGTACCCGTCGGTGAGGATGATTCTGTCGGCAGCTCCTTGAAGAGAAACACACAATGCACATGGGTGTAGCAGGTGAAGTGGAACCACAGAAGTGTTGAGAAAAGTGCTAAGCAGTTAGGAGTGATAGTTATTCTCCGAACTTGCGACCACGTTTTCCGGGGGTCCCGAGCCTTGCTCTCAGCATCTTTGTGGTTGTATTTCACAGTGCATATCATTTCATTAGCACTTCATAAGAGACTGGTAACAGTCTAAACCCGCACAACTTTTCCCTAATGTATTTTTTGCAACAATCAAATTTTTTTAAATTTAAGTAAAATGAACGTTATTGCACACAATTTTCAAGTCATAAAATAAGAAAAGAAAAAGAAAAAAAGCGAAAATGAGTGGAAGAGAATGACAGAGAAGGAGGGAGAAAGAGAAAGGAAGCATCAACGGGGAAAAAAAACCAAAAGCGTCCATTCAACGTCAGTAAAGAAATGATGTGCAAAAAAATGAAATCGAACAACAAAACGACTAGTCGTGTGAATTGGATGTCTAAATTTAAAAAAAAAAATTCTGCGTGAAGTTTCTCATGACATGTAGAGGATAATGCATACCGTTTCTAGCCTACCGTAACCTCATACAGATCAATGAGCGAGAACAAACAGCAGTATACATGATGACTGCGTTCTTTCAATGAAACACATCGGAAGTCTTTTTTTGGGGGGACTATTCCACACTGGACGAAGGCATACATAAGCTTCGGGACGTCGAACCTAAGGCGAAGAAAATCAGAAGCCGCAAATTTTTTTATTTCATAATAAAACACCACTTACAAGAATCTCTGTGATAGACAGTAAGTCACAAGAAATTGTGAAGGGTAACACATTTTAGAAAAAAGCAACGCCTAAAAGAACGCCGATGAGTGCAAAGGAAAAGATAATCGCCAAGGGTGAAAAAAGGAATGCAGAGGTGAGTTCGAGTGCCACATGTCTTCACCATCATCTTAAATAAGGACTTTTTCTCAAATGACAAGAAACAGTTATGATTTCTAGGACTATCCCACCATGGCTGACATTGTAAGCGATTGGGAGAGCAAAGACGATGTAGATAAGAAGAATAGTAAATCAAGAAAGGTGAAAAAAGGAGAGTCAGGTTCTGTCATTTTTGAGTCGATGATCAGGGGTGGAGAGGAAATCGATATTACAATGAGAAGTGAAAAATCTAAAAAGAAACTTGAAGAACACCTAGACAGAGGAGATAATAAAGGGAAGGAAAAATTGGCAGGCGGGGTGATAGAAAGAAAAGACAATATGGAAAGACAGGAAGAAAAGCCTGAGGAAAAACAAGGAAAAACAGGTGAAGACGCTTTAGAAAGACAAATAAATGCCGAATCTGATAAAAAGAGAAAGGATAGAGAAGGTAAATGTTCAACTGACAATGCCAACGTCGTCGAAATCAAAGATAATGGGATAACAGAATCAGAAAGGAATGTTGAAATAAATAGTACAAAGAAGAAATTGAACATGACCGATATGAATAAAGAATGTTATGCTTCACTAATGAAAAATAAATCGAGTGCTCACGAGCCACAGGCGACCACCGAGAAACCGGATTACTCGAAGACAAAACTCCATAGAGAGGCAGTTGAAAAGAAGGGTGAAGCGAATAAAAATGAGAAGGACAGTGTTTATATGGAAACTGACGTAAGTGCACACTCTTGCAAAACTTTTTTTTTCCTTGAAATTTTTTAGGCTTGCTTTCAGCGTAGCACTTCTGATCCCTAACAGAACATCCATGATTTTTTCAGTCATCGGCGAAGGATTGATCACGAAAATCGGAACAATCAATTTCATCAAATCTTATTAGTCAGCAAAATATCTGCAATGAACAATTAAAGATAAAAACAAACAATGAATATGTTTAACAAATGAGCAAGTTTTGTTCCAACATTTTCACTTCTGTGTGAGACAAAATGAGGGAAAAAATACGAAACTATTTCGCTGTTCTGTTCTTCCATCACCTAACGAAGTTAAACATTTCATTTCACTCATCTATGCTTAAAAAGAATCACTAATTGGTCCATTACTGGTGGATTGTTACGGTCGTCTCTTCGTGACTGATTAGCCGCCGAGGTAAATGACCGCTTCTTTTTTTATTTACAGACTAATTCGAGATGATGTCACTAGCACTCCACTAGTTATTATTATTGATATTGAATCTGCTCTTCCTCTTTGTGGAAACCTGCCAACCTAGTGAATGATGTCGTCCACTCATTATCCCATGAATGACATTCCTTTGCTTGCGTTGAAATAAAATGAGAAAATGGAATTATCGAGAGGAATATGACTATATCGAAAGTTGATTTGCTTGAAGATTACGTTTCAAACTTGGACAATTGAATATTTGTATAAATAATGCAATGCAACAATAATTTCTCACAGCATCTAAAAACGTACACGTTAACATTATGAACAACAACAAAACTAATGTCTAGAAAATATAAAGGAAGAGAAGGTGAATTAACTCGGAGAGAGCATTCCACTAATGAAGCGATATAGCAGTGGAATGAGCTAACTGATAAATATCGATCATTAGAGGATGGTCATGGAGAGGTTAAAAACGCAAATGGTTGAAACAGCGATATGGCACGCCACTTTAATGCGTTGCGGATACAGTTGTGCAGAGACGCAGGGCGGCTACGAGCACGCCAATCCATCAATAGTGCGCGTGACCATGCGGATTTGACCTACTCCAAATGTGTCATTTCGTGGTGCAGGAAAGACTGTTTGTTGATCAAATTATCCATAATTTTGGATTTTTAAGATATTTCCACATGGAAACCAATATTTTCCACTGGAGGGTGTTTTCACCAACGAAATGGGCTAATTTGTCAGTATTCAAGTAACATGAGTTACTTACAAGAAAACACCACCTCTTAAGGCTACTTAATGTTGTCTGTGCTCCATGTAATGCAACGCTGTCCGACTTGTTGTGACTTTCAGCAACAAAAATCGACGGAAACATTGGTTTAGTGAGCAGCCAACTTAAATATACGCGTCTTCAAGAGAGCGATACTGCTCAGACCCCAGTCAGAGTGAATGATTGATCACGTTTATGTTCCTTTATATGTAAGTGGAGATAAATGAATTGACGCTGTATTTGTAAAGTGACGCATGTACGGCAGTGGTGGAGGTGGACTGCAGTATGCTCAGGAATGGTTGTCGACCCAATCCGTTGTCTATTTTGCTTCTCAATCCTTCCACTCTTTCTAAGCAAGCGAATCAGTACTTGATAAAATCTAGTAGATGAATGCCAAAGGAATTGTTGAACACTAGACAATTTGGCTCTTATATCCTAGAAAACGACTTTCACTAAACTACGGCATAAATAACCAAGACTTTCCTTGATTATTAAGCCCACATGAGGTTGGTAAAAATAATTTGTTGCACAAACGCTTTGACGACTTCGTCTCCTTCAAACCCGGAAGAGTCGTGGAGCTACGTGTGCGGGTGTCCATTGTCGCATCGAGTCAAATCCGGTCAGGTGGACCACTGCTCGAACGAAGAACCTAACTCATCGGTGTCCTATTATGCAGGATAAATGCTGATCTACTGCCGCCATCCAATATGATCTGGTTCATGGCGAACAACACGTCGTGCAAAAGTCGGTGTGAGCTTATAGCTCGACAATGTCTTTAAAAAACAAGTTTGATTGAACCTTTCTTCAGCATTTATCGTTTATGTAAATTTACCCGCTTCGTTAACTGTGATTATAGTAACCCTGGAGCAGAATACAAACAGGCTCTTCTCGGGATTCCAGGGAACCACTATGACAACCAGCAAATCGCCGAAAATGGTGATTGCGCTGTGTTCCGCACAACTAGTGATGACGGGCCGTTCAAGTATCAAGTTCAATTCCCAAAATCGACTTTCTATTAATCTTGGCATTAGATTATAAATTAAAAAACGGCTTTGAAGAAGGAGATTCTGCCGAAACGTCAGCTACGATTGTGTTGTATATCTGCTATTGCATGGAAGAAAACGTATGCTGTTTAACAACCTCGCGACTGCTGAGAAAAAAAACGACGTATCAAGTTCAAGAAAGATTATAACAAGCACCCAAGAAACCCAAACAGACAGCAATGTAGTAGAATCTAGATACTCCCTTATGACAGCTAGAAACCATTTCATTGGTTAAGAGGTTTGGTGAAATTATATTTCGCGTTGAGTAGTAGGGGTCCACAGAAACGATTTGAAGTGGAAATCAACCTTAAATTCCATTGTTCGTTTTCGGTCAGGTAGGTGCTGAAATGCTCCTGGCGTACAACACACGGTGTAGAGATCAGAAGTGAAAGGGAAAGAGAAAAGCAAATGCACAACCCAGTGATGGTGTGAACGCACTATTATGCACACATATCATGGAGTTGGGTGGATTGTTTTAAATAGAATCCGCAGAAATTCCATTTTATGTAGATCAGTTTGAACTATGCAATGCCAATGATTCCTATGCCAATGATTCCTATCACGCTGGAATGTCTCGACCAGCAATACTATTTACTGCGATAACACTGATACGTCGCTTCACGGTATTTGAATGATATTGCCAAAATGTGGTATAAAAGGATAAAAGATAAAGCTCTCGGCGTTGATAAATCCCTGAAGAATGCGCCATGCATTCAACTTTATTAAGCATCGTTGGAGGTGATTGAAAGCATATCTGGCCTTTACAATGACTCGCAGTGGCCTGCTGATGTATAGAGCCAGTGCTGCTATCCTTCCAGACAAGTCCGGTACCAATTTACCGACCCCGGAGGGATGGAAGGCTTGGTGGGCCATGGGCGCATTTCATGTGCGCGCCGCAGTGGCGCCTCCAACCACTGCGCCACACGCGCCCTTAAATGTGGTATATAAGCCCAAAAATCACAGTATTTTCACTTTCTACAGATATACGCCGAATGCCAACAGTCGAATGAAACTGCAGGTATGACGTTAATCATCTATGACAAAGTCTTTTCGTTTACTACCAACATAAAGAGCTTTAGGGTAACACGGCTAAATCTGTGTTCGAATAAAATGTATACGCTCGTAGGTACAGCGTTTTTAATGGTTCTGTCATGTAGGTTGTACAACACTGTATTTAGACGAATATTTTTTAGAAGACATTTTTAGTTTCCTGTAGGGTACTTGACAAGTTGTACAAGCAGCCCAAAGAAAAGGAAAGAAAACCAAGCTCGAGCTAAAGCAGTCGGTTAACTAGCAGAAACTCTTTTCATTTCTTGCAAATTATTATACTTTGTATAGTAGGCGTGCCCTTTTCCAGGTGCCGAAACGACCATCGTGGAGTAAAGTTAAGCAAAGACGAGTCAGCTCATCAAATTCTACAACCTCGCGAGGATCGTCTTCAAAACCATCGGCATCCTCAAAAATGTCGAAATTGAAACACTCGAAGAAAACTATGAAACAATCAAAGAAATCAGTGGTGACTAAGAAAAAAGTTTGCCATTTTCACAACTTTTTCGAAACGCTGAAGGAGCTCGTAGTACGACCTGCAGTCGGCATTGTGCTTTAAACACTCAGTATTCTGATACCTTCGCAGTCGTGCTAAAATTATTACTTCCCTCATTCGTTTCTCTGTTTTGTATCCATCATTCATGGATGAGGTATAGTTGGGTGGGTGGGTTCAGCTACACCAAGAGGACATTCCGCCGATACTCTCACTGACAGGTTAAATAACGGTCGGAGCCGGGTTTCTATGTAATCGAAAAAGTCTGTTATCGGCATGCTTGGGCGTCTTCGGGTCTTCAGCATCAATATTTTCTGGCCCTTGTGGCTCGTAAAGAGAGTGGTTGCCTTACGTCTACCATTCTTCTTGCAGTAGAGCCATTTCTCTGATTAACCGGTTGGCTGGGTCGATATAAAAGATAAATTAAAAACAAATATTCTCCATCTAAATGAGTGCTTCGATAATGCATTTAGTCTGACTAATATTCTGTTCTATGTCTGAATACATATGTTTCCTTAACAGCAACCACCGTTAATATATTTGCGCCAGTGTCCTAAAAACTTTTCTTATTACAACAAGGAAACTTCCAGGGTGAAGGTTCAAAGAAGATTAGCATAAAACGAAAAAACGAAACTCCAGACGCAATTGGGGAAGAGGTCCAAAAAGACGCTAAGGTAAGTAGGAAACGATACATACAGCGAATGGAAAGAGAGGAAGAGAGAATAGGTTTTAACAAGAAAAGGGAGGCGATAGAACGCCAGAGAGGGAACGAATGGTGCGAATTAGGAAAACAAAATGGTTTATATCTGGAGATGAATAGGAAAAGCCTCTAAGAAAATTCTTCTCCAATAGCATGAAACTGGCGAATACCAAAGCATAACGATTACAAACGACGGAGTGCATGGCGAAAATGTTCAACGCCAATGGTTGAAATGATACAATATTCATGAAAATCTTTTCTTTTTGCAGGAAGATCCCACCATAGACAATGATCCGAGTGACCAAGCTGATTTGGCAATAGAAACAGAAGGAAAGAAGCAGAAAGAAAGAGAAATAGAAAGAGAAACGGACGTTTATTTGGAAGCACCAGAAGGAGATACTCACGAGAAGTCATTCATCAAATCAAAGACTATTTATAACAATATGTATGGTAGATATTAAATATTTATTCGTATAAAAATCTGTTGAATGAAGGAATAAACATTTTTTGGAAAAAAAGTTGTAGAACATAGAACAAGACCGCATAAACTCTGGCTTTCTAAAAAAAAAAAAAAGCACGTGCTTCCATAATTTCGAAAACAGCTCCTTTCGAGCCTTTTTCGCCTTGTTGCTATTAGGATACCACTTACCCATGGAAACCAAGGGCCCAGATTAGTTAGGTGAGTAATGTGCAAATTGCAAGCGAAAAGAAATCGGACTCACTATGGCAGCAGGTCGTGGGTGATAACAAGACTCTCGTTCACGCGGTCCATCTTTAGATAAAGGATAAAAGGATAAAGCTCTCGGGGTTGATCCATTCCTAAGGGATGTGCCATGCATTCGACTTCATTAAGCATCGTTGGAGGTGATTGAATGCCTATCTGGCCTTTACAATGACTCGCGGTGGCCTGCCGATGCATCGAGCCGGTGCTGCTATGGGCTATGGGCGCAAGGATCGATTCCACGTGCGTGTCACAGTGGAGCCTGCAACCACTGCGCCACACGAGCCCCCAAGGTTTCACGCATCACATCTTTAGATAACTAGGATTTATCCAAAAAATTTCGAAAGCTTTACTCACAGATGTTTTGGATCTTTGTGCAAGGATAGTGACTTTTACTTCGTGTCCGTTGCGTGTCTACTGGAATACTTTATTTCATTTTAAATTTTCCATCAAGATGCTCTTTTATGTGGACACCGGTTCTATCCGGCACAATAATGCATTTGGCCGATTATTTACAAGAGATTAGGTACACAGCATCGGAATTCATTCACTCACCGTCTCTACTGTTAGAGAAATTTGCGTTGCACACAGACAGTCATACCAGGCATATATAAAGCAAACGTGGATATAAAATGCTTAGACAGTTCGTTTGTACAAATAGTGAAAGCTCATAGCGGCTTCCATCCATGCGGCGCTTTGCCTGCTGAGTAGGCATTTTCTCACTTGTTCCCATTAGGTTTTTTCGGATATGTCTCCATGTGCAGTCACGGCCACCCACTCATCGGTGCGCTGGGGTACGATTTCTCCGAAGACAGCAAATTGTAGGACAACTTCCGCTCCAACAAATCCATCAAATGGACTTGCTCCTAGTGTGTACTAGTTACCTAAAGAAAGGAGTCGTTGTTGTACGTACACGTTCGATGCAGAAAGAAAGCGACCGGCAGCCTGAGAGGCCACGACGGTGCAGGTGCTCACGGGCGCGATCCGGCCGCTGCGCCACACGAGGGTTTATGCCTGCTCCTTTGCAGGCCTGCACCCTGCACTCCTCCCTGACCGCCCGGAACAAGCGACCCTTCGGTAGCTCACCCCGGCAACGAGACGCTTGAGCCAGACGCATTCTGCGGCTGCCGCGGAACTCCTCCCTCACTTCAACCACGCCGATCTACTGCTCAGACGCTGACTCACTAGGAGGGCCCACCACGGCGCCCAGTGGAACAGCAAAAATGCTATCAATATATGTACGCGATAGTCGGAGAGAATATGTGGATGGATGGCTGGTTGGAACTCTGCCTTATAAAATATGTAAAATAAGAGTATGTAAACAGTGACATCGGAAGTGAGGCAACAAAAGTTATAGGAGTCAAGAAAAGTCGAAGATTTGTCACATTTATTCTGCATATTTTGGTGATTTTCACTAAATTCTGCCGATGATAATTGGTTTATGGGTCTATGAACTCAAAATGCTGCACTTAACTTATTACGCTGTTGAAATCAGTGTCCTGATAATAAACCTGTTTATGTCATCTAAGTAAAGGCTTAGATCCTTTCGTCCCTATCTTTTTCCGAAATTCGAGTTGTTGGCGCTGAAAAACTGCTAATGCTGGAGGGTTATCGAAACAATTTGTTGCTTTACCAGGTCTTTGTGGTAGTTCGAGATCGATAATCACCTAGGAAGCTATTAGGTTCACAGTCCATCATATCAGCAAAATTTTTGTAATTTTTTGTAATGTAGGACATTTTGTGGTGAAGAGAAGGTTTCAACCGTGAACGAAAATTAAAGCACTAAGCGTTTTGTGTTCATCAAGCGCTCGGTGCGCGGAATCGAACAAATGGCCTAACCATTGTGCACGGCAAGGCACCTCTAACCACTGCCGCTACACATGCCACCGACCACAATTTTTTTTTTTGCTTAATTTACAAGTCTCGTTTCCACATCTACTGTGCCGATCTCAGCACTCCTTGCATTCGATTAGTGTTTTTCGCATCCGTTATCCACGAAGACCTGCAAAGTTTTCGCTAGTGGATTTAGCTGCTGCTTCATGATTCTCGTCTTCTTAAGGAATTTCACAGTGGTTAGTGATGCCGTCGATAAGGAAACAAAGGCGCTAAGTCGACCTGCTTCTCTACTCTCTTCTCGAACACACATGGGAACGGTTTGACTGGCTGTCTCCAATATTACAAGAAGAATCGACTCGAAGACAAAATCCACATGTAAGGGCTGAAACGACACATAGAATATTCGAATGTATTCGTAGATGATGAATACGAGAAAGCCGAATCCAATTCAAGAAATGCTGGGATCCGTACAGTAGATATGATGGTATGGTAGGTCATACAAAATATAAAGTGTGAAAGAAATGATTCAATCATTTAGTGCGTGCACCAGTGATGAAGATGATCACTCTGATTATATTTACCACCGTACAGCTACAAGTACCCAATAATCGCAGTTTTACACCAACATTCTTAGTTGCTAGGAAAGATTAGTGCGGTTTTCATTTTCCGTGTTGTGACGAAATGATACCCTGATGACTGTCGGTATAGCAACCGCCGTGTCTCATCGTGAACGCCTCCCCTCTCCTCCATTTGATCGCCTACATTACACTAACCGCTGAACGCACTACTGTATTCGTTGTTCCCAGAATCATTACCAGCGACAACCATCATCGTCGTCATCATCGTCACTACGTGCAATGGCTCCTAACGGAAAAATGGTAGAGTGAAATGTGATGTTCTTTGATTTAGCCGGTTCAGAAGTTCCGTATTTGGTTGTAATTAGTCCCTATGACAAATTGAGCATCCTCTCGTAAAAGCGTAATGAAGCACAAAGAGAGGGAAAGAGAAGAAAGAAGAGCGAGAATAAGGAAGACAGAGATGACAAAAATTCGTATGAAGTCAGTCGCCTAAGTCGATGCTTAATGCTTTCAAATCTTAAGTAATTCACCATCTATCCTTGTATTGCTTTTCTATGTTATTCAATTATTGAATAAACATGAGCAAGAAAAATTACAATGATAGACTACTTAAATTTCGGACTCGAATATTATTTAACGAACGAAAATATTTTGAACTTTTACTTTAGTATCAAATGTAATGCCATATCAAGACGCGACTTTCAAATGGCAGTTATAACAATGAACTTCAATCTTATTAGGCTCAGGTTTAGGAAAAAAAACCGCATCGTTCGAAGTTAAGAAAACAACACTATGTCAATAGATACCTTCTAAAGAACTAAACGTAAAGTGTATTTTTAAAAACATCTACATCTATTTCCATGTACGCCACAAGAACACACGCTATACATTAGATACATACATACATACATACATACATACATACATACATACATACATACATACATACATACATACATACATACATACATACATACATACATACATACATACATACATACATACATACATACATACATACATACATACATACATACATACATACATACATACATACATACATACATACATACATACATACATACATACATACATACATACACATATATACATACATACATACATACATACATATATACATACATACATACATACATACATATATACATACATACATACATACATACATATATACATACATACATACATACATACATATATACATACATACATACATACATACATATATACATACATACATACATACATACATATATACATACATACATACATACATACATATATACATACATACATACATACATACATATATACATACATACATACATACATACATACATACATACATACATACATACATACATATATACATACATACATACATACATACATACATACATACATACGTATGTACACATACACATACATACACACATACATACATGTATGATCGTTCACGAGATCGTTGCAGCGCGAGATTGTCTCGCTTCATGTCGGTCAGGCCGGTGTTCAAATCGGCAACGCTTGTTGGGAGTTGTACTGTTTGGAACATGGAATCCAGGCAAGCACTGATGTCCAATTTTTTTCATAATTCAGTTTATCTTGTAAGTTGAAAATAAATGGGTTCCAATAATCTCACCGGTCCTGCGCTGTCGATTCGTTGTCATTTCGACAATGTTTCGGTGCGCCTAAGTAGGTACCACAGAATTTGATGAAATCGCTATTTTATGAAACAGAACAAATAGAAGGTTATTTTTTATTGTCTATAATTAAACATGGAGTGAGGGCTAGTGTAGCACCGTTTCAGAGGTACCCTATAATACACATGTGACCACCTGTTAAATTCCGCATCCTCACCAATACTTTCGTTTCTCCGAGATCAACAAATAAATACCAAATTTATCTGCGATGATAAAAACAGTAGCTTGATAGAGCTGTAAACAACCGCGAGCCATTGTTTAGGTGAGTTATGCATTCAATGACCTTTAAGGATACCTGACGACTTCGAATTCATGGCACGTTCTCAGAGATTGATCAACTCCGAGAGCTTCTTGCTTTACATTTTTTTCGATTGAATAACTCGGCGCCTGTAGAACTAATGTCAAGTCCTTCATATAATGAGCTACAGCTGTTCAGTAATTATGGAGCGTCATACTTATCAGAGAGGAATTTCTTGAAAAGATGTTCTCGGCTGTGCATTGAACGTTGTGAAAGCGAACTTACTTGATACTCGATGCTTGAATGCCCCATTCTCACTGCTTGTGCAGGCCCCAGCACAATCTCCACTTTTCGAAAATATACTGATTAAGCCATTGTGGTTTTCTAGAACGTGGAGGTCATTCTGGCTAAAGTGTGCTCCAGGTGTTCACCACCACAAGCAGTCGCAGCCCTTGTTATTCAGAGGGAGATTTTCTAGCATGCGACTTTGATACTAGGAGAACGGTAGTGAATCCCGATATTGTTTACTTTCAACTGGGCTTCCTGGTGGAAATGCCGGACCCCTTCTCAGCTTGGGAGACCTGCCAGGAGAAGAATATACCGTAGTATGTCGCAGTCCGACACCCAGTAAGACATCCTAGCCACGATGTGGCGGTAAACAGTTGGGAGGATAGGCAAACGTAGTCTGCCAAAAGAATATTTCGCAACTTTTCATCTCGAAACCAGTAATATGAAATTGCCAATGTGGAATTCGATCACAGTCAGAACTTAAAAATTCCATAACATCTATTACTGGCCGATGAACTATTTAGGGATTTACTGCACAAATTCTTCTTCGAAATATTTTATTCACCACTTATAATACCTTGTTTTAAGCCTGATGGTATCATGCCGACCGACCAGACTGTAGGAGTCGAGGACTCTTCCTATAACACATTCTTCTCAGAGACTCAAAGTGGTTAGTTTGGTTAACTGAATAGAACTGTGAGTAGAGATGGAAGGGTTTTCTTGGCACTAATAATATGTTCATTGATATATGTTCAACTTTAATCAACTGCCCAATAAATTTTCACGCCAGAATATCATGTGAAATGTAACCATAATGATGCTGAGATATCTGGAAAGCGTGGACTCCAGGTCAGATCGAACCGCGTTACCCTTTCCGGGCTCACGTTTTACCCACGACGCCACTAAGACCCTCGCTCCGCCTTTCTCTCAGCCAGACTTTTTACCCGAACGGTGCCATCAGCTATCGCTCTTCAACAGGAATGATCATGCTTAGCAGATAAAAGTTATATAATGTGATTTCGACTACAGCCTCAGCTTAACCATCTTTAATGCAGTTTTGTGCTCCGCAGATCATTTCTGTCGACAGATGATTACTGATGACACTGTTAGAGTAAAACGATTGGCTGAGAGAAGAACAGAATAAGGGTATCAGTGGTGTCGTGCGTAACACGTGAGCTCCTAAAAAAGGTAATCGTGGTTCGATCTGGCTTGGAGTCTAATTTTTGCAGATGTTTCAGCATTAATAAGATGATAGAGTTTTTATTGCCACGTTTTCCAGAAACCACAAGTTTATTTACATTCTCAATAAAAAGCAGACAAAACACTAATATAAAACTGCTATGTATTACTGATTTAAAGAATTTATAAGAATAGTGGAGAGCGAGCAGCACAGTGGCTAGGGATATTTTGCAACACACGCATGCTCGTTATTTTGATCCCGTATGAAGTTATCGATTCGGGAACGGCAAGTCGTTACCAAATTTGTCTAGGAGCGTAAAAAGTACGGAGCTGATGCAATCATGAGTCCCGAAAGTCACGTCCGTAGATGAATTCAATCATATTTAAGATGCTTTTTTTCATTTTTTGTTTTGCACGACCCGTATTTCACACTTACTGTGCAGACCTTTGTAATTCTCGCAAACAATTCATTTCCATTCATCATCCACAAAAGTCTTCCAAGGTTCTATGTGTGACCACAGCTGTGATCAAAACTTTCTTTTAATCATGAAAATCGTTGAATACTGGTCCAGTCGATTCTCCATGGAATCCTGAGAAAGCCAGGCTAGAACGTCCCCACTTAGGTTGCAGAGAGCGAATTTTCCCAGACAAGTTAGGTACCAATTTGCCGACCGAGGAGTGTTGAAAGGTTTAGTAAGCCCGAGGCAGGACCGTGCCGGCGGCGCGCCTGAGATGGTCGTCATCACTACTGCTGTGCTACCCGCCACCTACGATTTCTAATAAAGCCGATATATGAATCATTCCTAGAGAAATGATCGACACAGATTGTTTTATGCTTTTTTCCTAAAAATTAAACATACTTCCAACATCCTCGGATGTTCGTGATCAGTGGTAACAAAACTCTAATTTTGGAAAGTAAAGCTTTCAAAGGGTTTTCGGAGGCAAAACCTTTAGTGTAATTTTATTTCGTTGTAGTTCTAAAGGTTCCAGGAAGGGTCGCTTTTGACTCAGTCCACTTCTAACGCAAAGAAAAAAAATGAGCTTTTGAAATTCAGCCTGAAGTTTTCCTCTCAACAGTACCGTAGAAACCTATGTGTACACCATTTCTTCATAGATTTCTGCATACGACGTGAAATAATTGTCTCAGCTGCCGTGCCTCATAAACAAGAATTTCATTACGGCGTTGCCATGATACCTTCATAGCAGATTACAAAGGGAACCATCCAGGAATATACGGCTTTGCCATGATCGGGGCTAATTAGCTTGTGTTTCCTCGAATTGGGTAATCGTCATGAGTTCGTGTCTTCTAGTAATCAGCCCACAAGGGAGCTCTCTGCCGTTGTAAGAAGTAGTTACGATTCCTTTTGGATAAAAGTCCATTAAGCACTGACTATTACGTGCTTGTTTTAATGGAATAAGGCAGCCGCCTCTAAATTATTCATCGGGTTTTTTATTCAGTGACCATCCAAACATGTCTTTCTCTTAGGACATGCTGCAGGTCGAAGCGAACACTTTTTCTGAGGTCACCCAGTATTCTTCATTTACGTGCCAGATGGCATATACCGTGCATCTAACTCAGTAGTCGGCGATGGTATGCACTACATCAGGAATCATTGTTTCGATTCCGATGGAGCCTCGGGTTGGCGATGATTCTGATTCTTCCAAGATCGCCTTGCTCTTACCATGCTATTCAGTGAGGATAGCAACACGCTATCATATAGCATATATTCATATAACGCTGGATCCGTTCTCAGCAAAGTACAAATATGCAATTTTACGCTACAAATAAGTATGTGACAAATAATTAAATGCAAGACGAATGCCTAATGAGTTTATCAATACGGAACATTTTTTACGCTTAACGCTAAGATGACAATGACACTTCCAATACTGCCATTACAGGCTGGTGCCGGATTTACAGAGTGCCTAACTGTCTTTAAGACACAAAGGATGACTTTCGACAAACCACATAGGCATACAGACACACACGCGCATTCACACACATGCACATACACACATACACACATACACACACACATACACACACATACTTCTTTTTCTTTTTCACGACAGGGTACTATATAATACAACCGCAACGATCTGAGACTTGAGCAAATCTCGGAACCTTATGTGGTTTTCGAACCCGAAATACCTTTGCCAAGACTCACGTGGTATCCACCATACCAACCGAGGCCTTTGCTTCGCCTTTCTTTTTCCCAGCTTATCTCCTTTATCTGTGCTCCCTTTTAAGAGAATAGTAAATAGAGACGCGTGGAGGAAAAAACTCGAAATGAGGCTGTTGAAATGTAGGTGTCTTCTTATCAGAGTTCCTAGTTATCGTTTCCCTTCAGGCAAACACGTTCCGCGAGCTGTATTTGTTGACTTGGAGCCAACGGTCGTCGATGAGGTTCGTACGGGACTCTATGCTAAACTTTTTCATCCTGAGCAGCTCATCACCGGAAAAGAGGACGCCGCCAATAACTACGCACGTGGACACTATACAATCGGCAAAGAATTGATTGATGTTTGCATGGATCGAATCAGACGTGAGTGAAATCCAAGTCACTTTTTACTGATCCTGCGTTGCGATTACTTGTTGCGTGGAAGCAAGCCCATCGACCTTTTTTTGCAAGAAAAAACAAGAAATCCTCCGCTGGGTCTGTCAGTACGGAGCAAAAATTAGTTAAACATTCATTGGTCCTTATTTGAAAACCACCACAAAAATCGTGTACTATATAACTTTTCTAGTAAAATTTTTTAGCCAAATAATTCGGCTGCAACAGAGATGAAACTTTATAACAGGTCTCACCGAGCGGTGCTCATCCCTTCAAGGCTTTCTCATCTTCCACTCATTCGGCGGTGGAACCGGCAGCGGTTTCGCGGCACTGATGATGGAACGTCTATCGGTAGACTTTGGAAAGAAGGCAAAGCTTGAGTTCAGCATATATCCAGCTCCACAAATCAGTACAGGTTAAGTTTTATTGCAGTATTGAATAAAAGCCCTACTTGGTTACAATGGAAACTTTATTTTGCGGTTTTTAAAACGATTCGCTGTCTTTATATAGCCGATATTATAAGCAAGCACAATCTGGTTCGATTTAACTTACTGGCCTGCCTAGCCATTTCTGCTGCCTACTGTACTTACAGAGTCAACAATGAGCTCATAGAAATTTTCATTATTGAGCACCTTAAGCATATTTCTTACCTACAGAGTAGCATGATTATCAAGGACCACTGTGGGCTGGACGGAATCGTTAAAAATCTTACATCCTTTCGGATGTTGCTGCTGTTTCAAACATTTTTATACCAAGAACATTTATGATTATTTCTACAAAAAAACAAATAAAAAACTTATTTTGCGTAAGTGCATGCCGCTCTGTCGCTCTAAATGGTTTTCTTCCTCAATTGTAACATACTCAGGGGTAGTGATAGAGTATTTCACGGTATTAAAATACGATATGTAGCATGGAGTTCGTTGCCAAGGACGATGACCCATGTTGGTAAGAAGTTTCCCATGTCCGTGTGTATGCACGGTCCAGTGTAATCACTTGCCGTGCGCTGACCGCGAATCTATTGTTGGTTACTTTTTTTGCGTGAAACAGCGGAAATGGATAAAGTCATATTAAAAGTATGATTTTCCTAATGTACTTTGAGTGAGAGGATCCCACTGAGCAGCTCTGGAGGAAAAGCTGTACGGATTATGATTTTTTATGTCTCTCTTGCAAGTAACTTGTTGAGCAATGGCAATCCAGATGACATTTATAATGAATATGTGCTTTTTTTTGCAAATAAGGCTTGAGCAACTGAATTTTGTCGTGTACTTAATAAACTCCCAGTTTTAGAAATTTTCCTTGGATACTTGGATACTTGCATGGTCCGTCGTCCCTGTTTTTACGGACTCCAGGGTAATCTCCATTTTTTCGGAGTTCTATAGATTTCACTATATTGCCGGGCCACGAAGTCCCGTGCTCAGCCATGCTAAAATCTGCCCTAGGTCGTCACCACCACAGGCAATCGCTGCTATTGTCGATCAGAGGAAAATTTACAACCATGCGACTAGTTTGGTACCAGGACGATGGTGTATCCTGACACTGTTTACTGGGCTTCCTGGTGGTAACGCCGGACTCTTTCTCAGAGGCTTTTAGAAATCATTAAGTAATATCTCATGTTTTCCCACTTTTAAAAGAATATTTTGAGCGACAATACCAATCAACGAAAATGGATTTTTTCTGGTTTTATTTCGAGGGAAACTCAGAGAACTAACCCGCATTACTTCGAAAATATTTTAAAATTTTAATGATGCTGAGATATTTGCAAAACTTCGGACCGCAGGTGCTTGTGGTGGGGAACGAACGCGCTATTGTCCTTTCCGGGACTAACGCGCTCACCACCACATCATGTGGGTCCGTGGTTTCGCCTGTCTTTCAGCAAGAAAAAAGAATAGGCAGTAAATAATAAGTTAAAATTATTTTAAAATTGCTTCGTTTTGACCGCTTTTGATGGAGATTCACCTCATAAACTACGGTAATCCGACGTATGAAAAAATAATGAAATAAAATTGTATGACGCCCAACAAAATTAAGTATTCATTATAGCGATGGTTGAACCATACAACTCTCTGCTGACTACACATACCACTCTTGAACACTCTGATTGCTCATTTATGCTCGATAACGAGGCCATTTATGATATATGCAGATCGAATTTGAATATAAGGAGGTTGGCTCTGGATCTGTTTTCTTAGATTTTCCAAAATTTCTTTTACTCCTTCAACTTTCCAAACCTTGAGGGCTTTCAGTTTTTGTTTATTTGGACGGTGAGAAAAAATAGAACAAAGGCAAATTTGAGCGACCTTTTATATAAATTAAAACTTGGAAGTATAGCCAACTGTTTCACTTAGCTAGTGAAGCTACTTCTCGTCACAACCTGTGCAGTTAAAATTGCGCAGTCCCGAATTAATTCCAGCTGTGAGTAAAAAGAAAATGATTAAACGCTTTATCTGGCTTTCACGATATCATTTGGTGGCATGCAGATTCATTAAGCCTGTGTTGCCGTCATCGCATACGAGTCTGGTACCGCTTTGCCGAACCCAAAGAGAAAGCCTAATGAGCCCGAGAAGCCGGATCGAAGTGATGACCACACGAGCATTCCAGGGCGACTTTAAGCACTACCCCAAGCGTCCCCTTGTAGACATTAATGCAGTTGCCTTATACGTATAAGCAGAACATTAATATATCTTTTCAGCGTTTCATTCCTCTCCCTAACTACTCTAGTGTGTTTCTTTACCTTCTCTCACCTTCTGTTGTCATTCAATATCCAATCGATCAACGTTTCTTTCTTAAAAAATATTCTACCGCTTCTCGAATCGAGTTCGAAAAAAACGTCGCACATCTTTACTATGAATATGAATATGTAATGGGCAGTGTAATACCACAGATCGCATAACCACATGAAGATGGTGATTTGTCTTATTAGAGTACTCATCGCACCTCTTCCTTCAAGCGTCTACCAGTTTCTCTGAAGAACCTTAACAAATGCACATCGAATGTGCAATATGAAGCCTCAGTAAAATATTTTTAAAACATTCGAAAGCTTAAGAAGGCCACCATAATTTTACCGGTTTTCACAAGCATTGCCGACTTTTTTTTTGCCAAGGTATTAAAATCTAACGAGAAAAAAAGTATCCAGCATTTGGTTTCTAAATGGCAGATGGAAGCTTAAGGAATTGATTACAGTCCTTCGTATACAAATCTGAATCGTCTGATTGCTCAAGTGGTCTCATCTATTACAGCATCGCTTCGTTTCGACGGTGCACTAAATGTCGACCTCACCGAATTTCAGGTTGCGATTCTTTTTTTCTGTCCATTTTTAAACAAGAAATCTTGATTAATTAGTTCAAAAAACTTCCACTTTTAGACAAATCTTGTTCCTTATCCAAGAATTCACTTTCCTCTTGTCACATACGCTCCTATCATTTCAGCGTACGTTCTTACTCCTTAGTGCTTATATGGTATTAGATACGAATATTATCTAGAGTTCGTCGAGTTTATGTTTTCTTAACGCCAAATGTTCAGTAACCTTACTTCAGGGAAAAAGCTTATCATGAACAGCTTACCGTATCTGAAATCACTAACGCGTGTTTTGAGCCTGGCTGTCAGATGGTTAAATGTGACCCTCGCAATGGAAAGTACATGGCATGCTGTTTGCTATTCCGTGGTGACATCGTGCCAAAGGTGAATTCTTTTGACATTGGCGAATCAAGAAAAACATCCTCGTACTGACTTTCTAGCTCGTCAACGCATATTATGGGAATCTTAGCAGTGTTTTGATTCGATTCGGTGTCTTCCATCCTTCATTCACGAGGGCCTTCAAATTTATATTTCGATTCTGATGTTTCCTCATGATTTCATCTCTTGAACGAGTACCGTCCAGTGCTGCAGTTAATCCATTAGGGAAATCTGTGACAGCTCTACTAGAGCGTTGTCACCACTTCACCACAAACGGTCACCAGACGTCATGGACTGAGTGGAATTTCTCACAGACTTGCCTGGTACTAAATTCCAGACCTCGGGATGATGAAAAACTTAATGGAGCTGGCGTGGATCAAGGGATATAGTTCTATAGTATGGAAACACTAATCAGCTGCGCTTCATGGGCCTTTACAATTACAGTACATTCAGAGCCCAATTACAGTACATGCATACGTAACGAAATTAACTTCACTAGCAAGCCATGATTGTTGTCATGCTATGGAATTTTTGAGATGTTACTTCATATTCTACCACCGTCATCGTTCATTATCTTTTTGTTCATAAACCATGCTGAAACAAACTAAAACATATGGCTTTGTTTTATCTCAGTCTAAGTGAGCTTTTGGAAGCGTCTTGAGGTCAGACGTAAAATTCCTTTGGCAACTTGAGCTGTACAGCAAGGAACTATTGTTAAAGCGTTTATAAAGAAGTATCCCATCAAGCGATTTTCACTATGCACTTCATTGTGGCCAGAATAACTTGACCTTTTAACTTCACTCTTTATAGCTATTATTTACAGATGTGGATGTGATAAAAAATATTCTTAGAGTTTTTTCACTGATAAACTAGCACGAGGACAATAAATAAACTTTATTCTCCTAACGTCTCGATGTCTCCGTCTACATCAGAGCCTATGATCCGCGTCCATGACCAACGGTCGTTCGTCTTCTCTTCTTCTTCTTCGTAGCCTCCATTAAAATCATCTTCATTGGAGCACTATTCGAATGAAACAACCTCATCCAGCCACTCTTTGTTATAAAAGAAGAGTACTGTTGATCGATGTCCCATGATAATAACTTGTTTTTTCTGGATCGTGCAGAAATCGGTGTCATTGTCAGCTAGCAGAGAGTGTAACAGTAACAGAAACGCTTGGAGAGCATCCGACTCGATACTACGGCAAACACAGTACATAGAGAAGGCGAACGATTGCAGTGCATCCAATCTAATCAACGGCTCTGCGGAAAACGAATAAGTTGAAACGTCAGCCGAATAAAGTTTATTTGTCAACCCTGTGTTAGCTAACCAGTGGAAGAATACATGTCGACTAGTTATACTGAGGTTAAAGGGAAGTCGGTTTTCGAAATATTCTTAGCCATTTTTTAAGTGATATGTATCTGTTATAGGATATAAATTCTGCGATTGCCGTGATCAAAACGAAGCGAGCCATTCAATTTGTTGATTGGTAAGAATGAGCGATAATTCAAATCATTGTTTACTAAGTTTATTGATTGACTGTTTAAAAAACATATCGAATAACTGGCTTCTTTCGATATTTCAGGTGCCCAACTGGTTTCAAAGTCGGCATCAACTACCAGCCACCAACAGTGGTACCAAATGGCGATCTGGCCAAACTTCAACGAGCTGTCTGCATGCTGTCCAACACCACAGCAATTCAGGTTATTCTTATTTGCTATTTTGAGAACATAATTTCAAATCGATTTGCAAAATTTCAAATAACTACTATTGAAAGAAAGCACGTTATCAAAAACAATAGCAATCGAATCGTAAACTGCTGTAACGGCTAACAATCTACTGAAACAGTTTATCAGCATTTAGAAATTGCAATTGACATACACACAGGAATCACTTAATCTGGTTTCTTTTTCAGGAAGCATGGGCTCGTCTTGATCATAAATTCGACTTAATGTACGCTAAGCGAGCTTTTGTGCATTGGTAATAAATGAATCTATTCTTTATTTACTCATTTAAGCAGCATGCAGGTGAAGTGGTTAGAGGCGCCTCACAATAGATACTTTACTACAGGCTCGCTACCGTGCCGCAAGCTGACCAATCGCCGTTTCTCATGTGGGATTTGAAAGCATCCACCATAATTGTCTGCGGGGCCAAACCTGTTCACTTGAGGCATAGCTAGGCCAGCAAGCCTTTTCTAATCTCTCTGAATTTTGTGTTTGAGCTACGCTAATGCTTGGAAATTTTCCTTTTATCGTTAGTGTCACTACCACTGCGCCACCTGCCTCCTAAACAAGTAAATGAATGGAAATTCATGTGCATGCAGAAAATTTTATAAAAAAAGCTAGAAAAAATCTAGGTAGAGTTTAAATATAGAAAAACAACTTCTGGAATTTAGGTATGTCGGCGAAGGTATGGAAGAAGGTGAATTTTCCGAGGCACGTGAAGACATCGCGGCACTTGAGAAAGATTATGAGGAAGTTGGTGTCGACTCTTTTGATCCAACAGATGAAGAATATTAAAAATTAATGTTTCACACCTATTAACTAAAACTAAAACATAGCCATAAGGATGTTGAGAACTGAGGACAAGTTGAAAACTCAGATGGACTTGAAACCAACAATTACCCTTACCGGGTACTCACGTGCTATTCACCACACCAACTGAGGTCCATGTTTTCTCTTTCTCTCAGCTGGGCGTTTTTTATCAATGCTGCGAACAATCACCCGTCAAAAGGAATGATCTGGGAAGCAAAATAACTGAATTGGGTAGTGCGGTAGATAGCACTTGAGGACCCAAAAAGGAAAATCTCAGGTTCAAGCCCCAACAAAGATTACGAGTTTTGCTCATATTTCATCAACCTTGTGGCTGTCTTTTACGTCGTAGCCGTGTTATGAACAAGGAATAGGTATTGAATCAAGGGTGAAAACATGGAATGTGAAACACTACTACACATCTCATACTCCACTGATTATGATGACAATGGAAATTTCGTTTCTCATAATTTAGATTTCGTATCTCTCTAAGTCATTTCATGTATAATCTTCTGTCTTTCCTCTACCACCCATTTTCTGGGACAAAAAAAATCATCATTATTGAATTTACTGAATGATACAAATGCTTGGTTGTATAACGTCGCCCGCTTGTTCATCATCACTGTGAGCTCTTATCTTCTATCAATTAGTTGGTGAACAAAATAAATCCTGTGAAAACATTTATGTGTGGTTTGAAAATCTTCAAAATAAAGTCCGCATGCAGTGGAAAAGTTCACTCTTTTCTTTCACTTTGCATATTTCGTCAAATTTCAATCAGATTCCCTAAAAATCTGATCATTAGGTCACCGCAGGACGCTGTGTAGGCCAGATGTGCAACCAATCAGTTCTACAATGCTCTGAGTGGAATCGAATGTGTGGCCAATACCTCAGAAAGAAAAAACTTACCTTTTATTAATCTCAACGATTGGAATTCAGTCGCAAAGTTATTCTGTTTTTACGTCTCCTTTTTCCAACTCGACCATCATCTAATCTTGGCATGAATGATCAACATAATAGCTCAGACTTCTCTACCGACCGTCATTTATACTCGATAGTATTAATCAATACATTTTTAGATTATTTAGCTCAAATGAGGTTGGTAAATATGTTTAATCGGCTAATGAATAGCCGTTTTCGTCTTCAGTAGAGCTGAAGATCCGAGTGCATGGTCCATAGTTGGTCGTCTTTGCGACGTGGTGTCTTTGTCGTAGCATCCAATCGAATCTCCTTCAGTGGAGCACTGCTCGAATGAGGCGGCCTCACCAGGTAGATTGACGAATAAAAAGTATGTAGAAACCTGGTGTGAACTTAATAGTTCAAAAAGTTCATATCCCAGAAATGTTTCTTTTTTTACCAAGTTTCTATGTGTTCAGAAACCGTTCTCCGATCATCTGCCACTATTAAAGTCTTCCAATGGTTATCATCAAGGATTACCAGTTCGTTGCCCACTGCTTAACTAAGGAATTCTCACCTCCGTCACAAATTTTGTTAACTGCGTTGTACCGTAACTCTAGCAATTTTTTGTCTACGTAGATATCACCTGTATCACCTTTACTCCCGTTGATCGTCGAGTGACTCGAGCGGGCACCAGTAAATCCTCCATTTTTCCCTGTCGCGTGCAAGAGCCCAGTGGGTTCTTTTCGCTTTAGGGACTCGTCGAGCATCATATCTTTCTTCTAGGCTTTTCGTGAAAAACTCTCACCATCGGTCGGTGGTCTTCTGGCAGTACGTTTGACATCCCGAGGAATACAGTCACTAACAGCCCTTGTCCATCGGTTATCATTCATATGCATTATGTGTCCTGCCCATCTTATCTCCGACTGTTTGGAGTATAGAAAGGCATCTTTGATTTTCGATCGTTGACGTAGATCGGAGCTTCGGATCCCATCCCTTACTTGTGTGAAACGGGATACTCCTAGTATCGTCCTTTCGACTGCGCGTTTGATAACGCTGAGTGATCTTTCATCCTGCTTACGTAGCAACCAGGTTTCTGACACATACGTTAGGGCAGGAAGAACCGTTGAGTCGAAAAGGTGGGCACGGAGTCGGGTGTTCTTTGTTCTCTTCACTACATCCTCGATGCTCTTGAAAGCTGCTCATGCCGCCCATTTTCTCCTACTCAGCTTTAGAGGTAAATCGTTCATAATGTTGATTTCACGACCTAGATAGACATAACTGGTGCATCCGGAGATATTCGTTCCGTTGAGCGTGAATGGGGCAAAAAAAAACCAATCCGTTCTTCATGAACATCGTTTTCTTGAGATTTAGTCGAAGACCAATCTTTCCGCACGCTTTATCAAAGTCCGCAAGCATACGTTCCGCTTGGCTAATGTCTGATGTTATAAGAACGATATCATCAGCAAAGCGAAGATGATGTATCTGCCGATCATCGCCATATTATCCCATTCCAATGGGATAATGTAGATATAACATCAATATATGAGAAGTTTCAGTGAATCCAAGTGGGTGCTCGTAAAAGCTGCTGAAATTTGCCTTGTTTTCCTCCATTTCCATACATGTAACCTAGAAAAAACAGAAACGCCAAAATAAAAGAAAGCAAAGGACTATGAGTTTCATCCCATGCTTTGCTGAGCACGGCTCTGGGGTGGGGGGTGAAATCGCCGAAACGTCAGTCATCGACCAGAAACACCAGCAGCAACGACAACGAATACCTATAGCAACCTCGCATTTGTTCAACAAGATCAGTTTATACAATCATATAGACAAATATAGCATTGTAAAGTTTTTTTCTAGGTCAAGCACGACAGTTTGAATGAAAGCGAAGCAAAACCATTTTTTTTCGCAATCGCTCTCTCTGCAAATACCAAAATCGTGCTTAAGAGTGAACACAACAATGACTCATTCCATAGAATGAACCTATGAATCGATTAGATAAAGACGGTCCTGTAAAATAAACAAGAGTTCACACACTGTATGACCAACGAACATTTGCCTGCAGTTATTGGTTAGGAATAAAGACGAATCAGTTTTGTTCAATTCCGCGACAAAGCTATCCTGTCTGAAAAACGGTGGTTTATTGCCATCAGTGGGTCTTAGGTAGCTCATTAGTTCACATTGATTGCAACGATTTCCTTCGATATCAGACAGTCTCCGGCACACGCCTGTACACGACTGATCGGCGTACTATCAAACCCCTACATTTCTCTCCTTTTTTCTTCCATTCTTTGTCATTTGAAGTCTAGTTACTTTCTCTTCCTGCTCTAATCCATTTGCGATAAGAAAACAAACGCCATTCATAGAGATAATATTGCTCGCAAATATGCATGGATTTCAGCCTGCATTGTATAGCATGAATTTCAGCCATCGTTTAGTACACCGAGTCGGTGAAGGGTTTCAAGATTTTTGTCCAAGCGGTCGACTAAGAGTAAACTTTTACAAATAACCCAAACCTGAATTCTAACTCTGGCTGTCCTTTTCCCGTGAACAACGAAAATAGTGGGTTCCATGCCTACACTGTGGTTCCATTATTTGTTTTCCACAGAACTTGCTGAATGGTTGTGGTTCGTCAAATGGGAGAATGGGGTTTTAGGAGGTAACAGACTACACTATCTCTAATGTCAGTGAAACTACTGAATTACTGCGAGCGTTTTCATTCCGCTGTATCCATGGTTCGATTCGGCGCACCGGAATCACCAATCATCCTACATTCTGTAGAAAGTCGTACCAGACTTGTATCGGAGAATTAAGCCACTAATTTGTTACATCGGTTTCCTTGCAAGCCATTCTAAAGGTCATATGTGCATCCTTGATCTCTATGATGTTATGAATGGAATCGGATGCATAGAACATTTCTAAGAGATTCATCAACACGCCGAACACTTTATCATTGCTGCGTTTTCCCGATGTTAGTTCTTTTGGCCAATAAGGTTGCTCCATAGGAATACTCAAAATCACTGAATATTGAGAGGTATTAAGTTCCAACAGCTGATAATCGTAGCAAAGAAGGTGCATTTGAAGGATGAGCCCGCAGTGGTTGTTCGGAATTTCTATACTTATTTTTCTGCCAAATCCAATTGATCTACATAGAACGCTTAATTATGTTAAAAGACATGAATAGAGATTTGTGAAATGGTGGTCGATAGACGGAAAGAATGGGTAAAAAGCAAATATAAATATAATATAAATAAATATAAATATAAATATAAATATAAAAAGCAATAAAAGCAAATAAATAATAGCATATTAAACTTATTCGTAATTATTTCATTGTTTCCTCCTCAATGACGATGCACAACGGTTGTCGCTACAGTTCGCCGTGGAATTAAACCGAATTCCATAAAACACTTGAAATGATGTTTTTTTTTAAAATTACTGTTTTCCAGTGTAAATCAACTGCATGACTACGTATATGTTCCTCAACGTCAAAACCTCTTCGAAAAATTTCAGAAACGTTGCCCAATGGTTCACAGAGACGTCATCTACTTGGCCATTGTAATCGTCATGATGGCGTTTCCATCGACCTCAGCAATGATGAAAATAAAGTACGATCTCTAAGCCTTAGAATTCTCAAAATTTTCACAGCACTTTTTTTCTCTCAAATTTTTATTGCGACAGTTCTGCAGAAAGCCTCGAAGAGAAAGCATCTACATCCACATGGCAAAGGATCTTCCAGCTGATGGGCCCCAGCATACGAGACCTTTAAAGGTCTGTCTTATAGGCATTGGCCTTTGTTTTATTATCGATTCATTGTAAAGTCATGTGTATTCCTTCGCATCGCCACATTGAGGTTTCGTTTAAAATTATGTTTATTGGAATCACAATCTTAACATTTTTACTTACTGCCTACCATAGTTTTTTGCGACAGGCTATCTAGTGAAATACAACCACAATGATGAAGAGATATTTACAAAAGTCCAGACCGCAGGTGTCTGCTGTGGGGAACGAACGCGTAATTACCTTTTCCGGGTACTAACGCGTTTCGTGTTTATTTTCTTTTATTTGTTTATTTATTAAATGAAATATAGCGCGAGTTATCTAGTTTTCTTTGTTAGAGAATATAAAGTGCTTCTAGCCGAAATCACAAAAATTTTCAGATGACGACCGACTACGAAAGGTGTAAAATGGAATGTAGGCGACAAAGAGATGTGGTCTTACTGAAGGAGGTACGGAAATTTTTGAATTTGCAACCTTTCCCCCATTTAGAATGCGTACTGGAGAGAAAACTCCAATTTTTAAACAAGCTAGGTTTCCATCCATAGAACTTACTCAATTCCTACCTTTCCAATATAACCCTAGGCAGCAAATTGATAGATAGTCATGAACATTATCGATTTTCTTTTCTTTCGTTTAGCACATTGTTGCGTTACGTAGTGAGTTGGCTACGTTGGAGGCCCTAGAAGCTGGACGAGCTGAAGTTGCTACTGCTACCGAACCAGCTGCAGATGTTTCTCCAGGTGTTACTATCACTGCTTCTGCTCCTGATGCTACTGAAGGTGCTTCTGTTGCCGTACCTAATACTGGTCGTGTTGCTGTAGAAACTGAGTCGTTGTCTGTTGTCGATTCCCATCAGGTTTGCCAAGCACCTACTCAATGTTCTTGAATGATGATAAAGATTTAGAGTTTCTGAGCTTCACTCCAAAATTTGGCACTTTTGTATTACCATATGATGGGCGTGAAGCTCATGCTTTTCCAGAAAACGAAAGAAGACGACGTCACAGTGGAGTGAATATCGTCGGCTTCATAAAACTAGCACTATTATTTGACTTAAGATCGCTTCTACATCTATGCGAATTCAAAGAAACCAGTCAAAAATTATTTTATTGTAAGAAAATATTCCTTTGCCAATAGCAGAAATATCTAGATAATTGCATTAATGTTATCAAATGTATCGTGCGTTAAATACGCCTTGCCCTAGGGATGTACTAGCCTAGTCAGTCTACTCCATGGTTTTGTGTCCAGTTACTCTTCTGCGTTGAGTTTTTAATGATAAAAATCGTCTCAAACTTTTCTCTTTTGTGGACGTATACTGTATCCTACAGTCTCATTACCAGCACATTAACTAAACTTCTCCACCATATGCCTAAGTATTGATTAATTTCTAGTAATATTGGGAGCCAACAAAGGCATTTCTGAATTTTTAGAACCTAAGTTGCTTACGTTTTACAAGTTCACATTTGATCAATAATTATGCAACTCATGGTTAAAAGTTCTATTTATTTTTACTATTTTTTCCTAGGTTATCACGAGCAACTAGTTCGTGCTAGTTCGATGCCACTTTGGGCCAACCAAGCCTTTCATCCCTCCGTGGTCGGGAAATTGGTACCGGATTTTTCTTGGAAAAAATCACTCTCTGGAATCCAATTGAGAACGCTCCACCCCGGCTATCTCAGGACTGCAGGGCGAATTGCTCGCCCAGCATTCTACGACATTCAAGATTAAATGGAAATAGTCAAGCGGCAACCGAAGCCACACGTAAAAGCTGGAAGATCTGCGTGGAAAATGGATCGCAGGAAATGAATCGAATGTTAAAAGTGTTAAAAGCTGGGATTCGCACAATAGACGTGGGGATGGATCAAGTAAAAAAAATTCCAAAATTGGTGAAAACGGTTGATTAATCACTCATATAAAGTCTACATTATTACTGACAGAGCAATTAATTGAATAAGAAAAATATTAACTCGCTTTATTTGTCTGACCCACAGCTGTTCAGCTTCACCTTTTCAAACCGCTTTTGGATTTAAAGATAATGATAATGGCAAAACCATGGATTCAATACGTAATCTTTTTAAAGCTAAGACGAGGTTGGTAAATTGTTTTATTTATGGCTGACGTTCCGACGGCTTCGTCTTCATCAGAGCCGATGATTCGAGTCGATGTTCCACAGTTGTTCGCGTAAAAAAAACCATGAATTCAGTTTCACTTTTGTATGGTCATTTGGGGATATTTGTGCTTCATATAAAGGAATATCGATGAAAAATTTTTTGAAAGCTTTCACGCTAAGTATCTATAGACCTGCCCTCAGAAAGTCGCCAAATCTCGAATTACTTAACGAAATTGCAATCCACTGAATAACTCGTTCAGATTTGAGGGACGAGTTCTCCAGTTCCTACAATTCACTCCACCGCATTCGTACGATACTTTAACATTTTTCACAACAAACTTAATCATGATCCAATGACCCGAACAACCAACTCCCTAACCGTATGATGTCGGAAAGTTGTGGCCAAGAATCAACTCGCTCCCTTCAATGCACAAAAGTTACAAATGCGCCAGTGTGATGACCATGGTGGGTGATGGGTGCACGAAGAAAAATCGAATGTAAGAAGTGTTGAGATCTACAGAATATATGTCTGGTCGTGCGAAGAAATAAGCCGTACAACCATCAGTAGCCATTTATCAGTAATAAATTAGTTGAAATAAAGCAAATTCCAAAATTAAACGTTTACATAGTGGTCAAAGGAGCAGTGGTTGGAGCCGCCACTGCTACACACGTGTGAAATCGATCTCCGCCCTTATGGCCCACCAAGCCTTCCATTCCTCCAGGATCGGCAAATTGCTACCAAACTTGTCTGGGAGGATAGCAGCACTGGTTCGATACATTGGTAGGCCACTGCGAGTCATTTTAAAGGCCACATATGTATTCAATCACCTCTAACGGAGAGCTTTAACCCTTTTTAAAGTATTCACATCGTGAGCCCTAGATAATTAAATGCTTATGTTCGTAAAAAATAAAAATGGGACCTGAGTAATTTGAAACAACTTTTCTGATATTGAAGCCTTAGAAACAATTCGTGCCCAGACTCACAACAATATACAACGACGAAATCCAGATCTGTGATGTGTACGATTTTCTGTGCAAACAAAATTGCAGGAAATTTGTTCTCCTTAGTGGATGATTTAATGATTCATCTTTAAAGTTTGCTTTTCACTGTTTTTGAATAGCTCATCTTGGTGACGTATCATGTAGACTTACAGCATACAGCTTCCACGGTATTTAGCTCTTGCCAACTTTTATGAATAAGAAAGACGTTCGGTCAATGCCACTTTGCCCACTCTAGGTCGCTGACAATCTTTTACATAGTTTTAGCTTAGGCTAGGTTTCCTTAGTTAATTGGCTGGTCCGACATCCTGGATGGACGCATGAACACTTGATTGTGCATCCCTACTCAACACAAAGATTATCCAATTTCTCCGCATCTTCCCCTCTTCTCGTCTTCTCCTACTCACTACTGTGCATATGCATTCTGCAGAATTTTGTTTTCTACTTTCAAATGCCACGGATCTCCCTCATATGAGGGATCTCAATTTACTGGCGCCCGCTCGAGTCACTCGACGATCAACTGGACTACAGGTGATACAGGTGATACTTTCAAATGAGTAGACATTCAAATATTAGCCGAAAAACAGACAATACAGGAAGAAAACAAACTATGAAACCTACTGATAATAAGTTCTTGAAGCATTCCAGTTGTATCTTATCAGTAATGGACAAATTTTGAGTTACTCATCTCACTAATTAGTGTTTCATTTTAGCAAAGAGAGTTCGAAGGACACTGGAAAATCAATTTGAATGTTAACAGATGAACTTGATCGTTCAGGACACAAAGTAGATGGAACGTGCTAGCATTTTCATAGTACCTTAACGAAGAATTCAATACTCCATCAGTTCTTTCGAACTTAGCATTGCTCACATATTTTTAAATGTAACACGTTATGTTTTATTTATTAAGAACCTTTCCTGAATCAAAAAGCCTGGCCGTAGCGAAAACAACTGTGATAGAGATGTTCGCCACGTCCACTACGACAACGTCTTTTAGAGGTTGCGAAGCGTGAAGGCGTTGGCGAACAATAAGAATATTTAACTGGAGAGCGCGATTTTAAAGCGCGAATGGTGAACTTATTCACTAAGGTGATATAAAAAGGATGAAGCTTTCGGCGTTCATCAATCCTTAAAAGATGCGCCATGTATTCGACTTAATCAAGGATCGTTAGCGGAGTCTGAATGCATATCTGGGCTATATATTAACTTTTGGTGATCTACCGATTTATCAGTTTAGTACTACTATCCTTCCTGACAAGTCTGATAGCAATTTGTACACCTCGGAGGGAAGGAAGACTTGGTGAGCATGGAAAAGAAATGCTTCCCATTTGTAGCAGGGCACCTCTATCCACTGTGCCACAGAAGCCCCGATGTGTTACATCCAGAAAAGAAATAGGACAGTGAGGCTTAAAGCAGTACCTTTAATATGCTTTTTGCCTTTTCAGAATCCTACTGACATCATATCCGGGAAGGCAATGCATAAACTGCGTCAAACACATTCGATTGCTCATTCATTCTCCTAACAGTTGATGAATAACACAATCATTTTCTGAGTGCGATATTAAGAAATAAATAATACATATGCATGAAAGGTAAAAGAAGGAAACTTTCAACGCTTATTGATCCTCATGGATCAATCCTAGACTTCACCAGGCATCGTAGTGGTAGGTGAACGCACATTTGGCCTCTGCCATATGGTTTGCTGTACCCGCTGATTTTCAAGTCAGCGCTTTTAGCCTTCAGTGACCTCACTTTAGATTTAATTTGTTATATATAGAGAGTACAGAATCGAACCATCGATTACCTCGCTAACAATTTCACTGGACCATTGGCTCAGCTCAATGTGGCTCTGAAGAAGACGAAGAAGTCGAAACGTTAGCCCAATAAATATTTCATACTTACCTCATGTCGCGTCAGTAGCGCCTATTGATTATTTATGACGACGTAAAATAAAAATTGGTTTTTGGAGATGTATCTCAGCATCATGATGGCGCGTGTTGTGCAATGGTCGGAGGGACCGTGCAATATACACATGGGATTCATTCCCGCGCTCGTGGCTCACAAAGCGTTCCATCCCTCCGGGGTCGAATAATTGGTACCAGACTTCTCCGGAAGAACAGCAGCACTGGCTCGATGCATCTGCGAATGGAACACCTAGGAGTCATTGTAAAGGCCTGAAATGTATTCAAACACCTCGAACGATGCTCAATGACGTCTAGTGCATGGCGCATCTCTCAGGGATTGATCAACGCCGAGAGTTGCGCTCCGGTCATCGAGGTCTCATATTTCTTCCATTTCTCTTAATAGATGTAAAACAAATTATAAGATATGTTTTATACATCTGTTAAATGTATTATAGATCTGTTCATTTTCATCCAAATCCCGGAAGTAGAGCTAAATCTTAATTAGAGTTTATTCGAGGCTTTGTTTTTGATGTTTTACATTGTCCTTGAATACCATCAATTCATTTCGTAGTTTAAGACGCAGATGGTGTGTTTCAAAACACTTGTTGCTCATCGACTTGGTAACAAAGTGCCGGTGAGTCTTCATCGAGTAGAGCAGCCCGTTCTCACATAAATTCTTGCTTTCGATTCGAAGCAATTAGCTTGCATTACCACTAATGCGCTGCACTATTTCTCGTTAATCTTTTACCCATCCCTAAATGCCAACGACCTCATAAAACTGCTCAATGCTTTTTGCTTAGTTGGTTTCTGTAAAGTGGTAACGAATTTCATCATATAACTACCAAAAACGAATTCACCCCTTTGTAACACTGTTCTGCTGAATCCACGGATTTTGACCAGTCGCTAGAATCGCTACTGCCGCTTCAGAAGAATCTGAGTGGTATAACAGCAAACTTCCATCTAATCCACGTGGACCGTCAACTGATTGCCATGAAGACCTAGAAACGTCTTACTAAAGAAACCTAGGGAGATTACAAGAAAGCAACACGCAACGTACTTCTGTGAGAAGAGTATGACGCGGATCCTCAAATATCAGCCAAACCCACTCCTAAACCTGTTTTCCTCAACCAATGACAGAAACGGGACCAAAACTAATGAGAGCGACTAAAACGAGGGAAATGGTACTAAAGTTGTCCCTCATGGGTCATGAGACAGCATATTGGTGTAAAAGGTGTAGGCTGAAAACCCCATCAAAAGCAGCCTGTTTCTGCTTTAGCATGATTGTGTTTATTGTTGTTCCTAAATAATACTCTACCGCTGTGATCTCTTGAAGCTTTTCCATACTTAATTTTTTGCTGCTCTGAATGGTTTACTGTGACTAGCATTGCTGGCGCCCATGTACTCAAGGCTCTTGCAACATAATGAGAGGTATATGCTTTACGAGCCTTATTTTGTGTTATCCTATTTTGACTACTAACTGGCTACACATGGAATCGATCCCCGCTCCTATGGCCCACCAACACTTTCATCCCTCCGGGGTCGGCAAATTGAGGCCAGACCTGTCTGGGAAGATAGCAGCACTGGCTCGATACATCCGTAGGCCACCGCGAGTCATTTGTAAAGGCCAGATATGCATTCAATCACCTCCAAAAATACTTAATGAAGTCGAATGCATGGCGTATTCTTCAGGGATTGATCAACGTAGAGAGATTTATCCTTTATCCTTTATTTATCTGGCTACATTAACAACTTACATTTTAAGGTTTTGTTCATATATACGTAATTCATTGTGTTATCCTACAGTTTTAAAATTATGCTCTTAAACGTTATCACCACATCCCAAGACCGACTTGCTTGCAACATCAGCACTGCCCAACAATTCATCACTTTTCTTAATGAGCAAACATGGGGTTCCTATTACAACATTTATTAATGCACAATGTTCGAGGTTTCGGCTGCTTCGACTTCTTCAGAGCTTGGAAAGATCAAGTTGACACGCGATTCACTCCTTCAAGCACTGCCTTAACCTCAGAAGACAAAACATAACTCTTAATTCGCGTAATAAACGAGTATAGAGGGCGAATGTAGCGCAGATGTTAGAGGCATCCTGCATACACATGGGATCGATCCACGTCCCTGGGCTAACCAAGCCTTTCATCCTTACGACGTTGGCAAAGTGGCAACAGACTTGTCTGGGAGAGTAGTAGCGCTAGCTAGATGCACATGTCTGCTTTTGCGAGTCATTTTAAAGGCCACATTACCTGTCACCTTTATCACCTGTAGTCCCGTTGATCGCCGAGTGACTCGAGCAAGCGCCAGTAAATCCTCCATTTTTCCTGTCGCGGGCAAGAGTAACCCTGTGGGTTTTGCTCGCTCTAGGAACTCGTCGAGCATCACATCTTTCTTCCAGGCTCATCGTGAAGAACTCTGACCAATGGGTCGGTGGTCTTTCTGCAGCACGTTTGACATCCCGAGGAATCCAGTCACTAATGGCGTATACAACGGCATCATTGATTTTTGATCGTTGAGGCAAGTCGGAGCTTCGGATCCCATCCCTTACTTGTGTGAAACGGGATACTCCTGACATCGTCCTTTCGACTGCGCGTTCGATAACGCTGAGGGATCCTTCATCCTTCTTACGCAGCGACCAGGTTTCTGACGCATACGTTAGAGCAGGAAGAACCGTTGAGTCGAAAAGGTGGGCACGGGGTCGGGTGTTCTTTGTTCTCTTCACTACATCCTCGATGCTCTTGAAAGCTCCCCAAGCCGCTTGTTTCCTTCTGCTCAGCTCTGGAGCTAAGTCGTTCATCACATTGATTTCCCGACCTAGATAGACGTAACTGGAGCATTCGGAGATATTCATTCCGTTGAGCGTGAATGGAGCAAACGAAACCAATCCGTTCTTCATGAACATCGTTATCGTGAGATTTAATCGAAGGCCAATCTTTCCACACGCTTTATCAAAGTCCGCAGGCATTCGTTCTGCTTGGCTAATGTATGGTGTTGCAAGGACGATATCATCAGCAAAACGAAGGTGATGTAACTGATGACCATCGATTTTCATTCCCATATTATCCCATTCCAATGTTCGCGTGACGCTCTGAAGGATGCTGGTAAATAATGTTGACGAGCTGGTATCGCCATACCGAACTCCTCTTTTGACGTCAACGTTAATATCGTTGTAGAATGGTATTGTCTTGGTTGTGAAATTTTTGTACAGCTCACGAAGAATATTTATGTACTGAGTAGAGACTCCTTGACTACCAAGGGCTTCCATGACTGCTTCTATCTCAATCGAATGAATGGCCTTCTGTAAATCGATGAAAGTGGGACAGAGCAGTCTTTCGTACTCTCGCGACACTACAATGAGCCTTGTTAACGTGTGAATGTGGTCCATCGTACTAAATCCTTTTTGAAACCCTGCTTGCTCGCACGGCTGTCCTTCGTCCAGTGTTCTGTCTATTCTGTTTAGGATGACTCGAGTGAAAAGTTTGTAGACGACGGACAATAAGCAGATTGGGCGATAGTTGCCTATATCGTGTAGGTCGCCCTTCTTGAACAACAACACGGTCCTGCTGGTCTTCCACTGAGTAGGGACCATGCATTTACACAGGTAACGTGTGAAGAGCCGAGCCAGTGTGTTTACGAGGACTGGCGGAAGTTCTTCAGACGTTCTGATCTTATTCTTTCCGGACCTGGGACCTGGTGCTGTTCGATTTTTCAGCGACGAAATGGCATGTCGGATTTCGGAAGGGAGAACCGGTGGAACAGCATATCCATCCTCTTTTATTTCATAAGACGGGAGATGGACGTGGCTATCGAAGAGATCTGAGTAGTAGTCGTGGATGATTTTCTCCATTGCCTTTCTGGACGATGTTATTGTTCCGTCTTGGCGTCGGAGTGCAATCATCTTGGTCTTGTAATTGGCGAAGCTTCGGCGGGCTTTGCGAATGCATTTCCCAGCCTCTGCAGCTTTGATCATTACTGCTGCTCTTCTCTCTTTAAGATCTTCTTTTATCGCCTGTCTGCATTGTTTCGCAAGCTCGGACGTTAGTTCGCGGTTGCCTGCAGCTCGTGCGAGTCCACGCTGGTGTATTAGCTCAAGAGTTTCTGGAGATAGACGTCTCTTGGTGACCTTCGAACTCTCAGCTTTCATGGCGCTAACGTGAAGATGTTCAATGAGCCGATCGTATTCTTCGTCGATGTTGTCTACAACAGCATCTTCCCAACAGCCGACTAATGAGTTGAATAAGTCCCAGTTTGGGGTGGTTCTGGGACTACGGTTTTTGAATTTAGCGGCGTTTTCTCCTTTCCGTGAAAAATAAAATCTTGCACGAAGGAGACGGTGGTCTGATCCCGTGTAAAATTTTGGGAAAACAGCGACATCGGTTAGGCAAAACTTCCTATTTACTATGATGTGGTCTATTTCATTATGGT
>MQTX01000163.1:418399-432390 GCA_009735665.1 Angiostrongylus cantonensis | reverse complement strand
GTTTCCTTCTGCTCAGCTCTGGAGCTAAGTCGTTCATCACATTGATTTCCCGACCTAGATAGACGTAACTGGAGCATTCGGAGATATTCATTCCGTTGAGCGTGAATGGAGCAAACGAAACCAATCCGTTCTTCATGAACATCGTTATCGTGAGATTTAATCGAAGGCCAATCTTTCCACACGCTTTATCAAAGTCCGCAGGCATTCGTTCTGCTTGGCTAATGTATGGTGTTGCAAGGACGATATCATCAGCAAAACGAAGGTGATGTAACTGATGACCATCGATTTTCATTCCCATATTATCCCATTCCAATGTTCGCGTGACGCTCTGAAGGATGCTGGTAAATAATGTTGACGAGCTGGTATCGCCATACCGAACTCCTCTTTTGACGTCAACGTTAATATCGTTGTAGAATGGTAATGTCTTGGTTGTGAAATTTTTGTACAGCTCACGAAGAATATTTATGTACTGAGTAGAGACTCCTTGACTACCAAGGGCTTCCATGACTGCTTCTATCTCAATCGAATGAATGGCCTTCTGTAAATCGATGAAAGTGGGACAGAGCAGTCTTTCGTACTCTCGCGACACTACAATGAGCCTTGTTAACGTGTGAATGTGGTCCATCGTACTAAATCCTTTTTGAAACCCTGCTTGCTCGCACGGCTGTCCTTCGTCCAGTGTTCTGTCTATTCTGTTTAGGATGACTCGAGTGAAAAGTTTGTAGACGACGGACAATAAGCAGATTGGGCGATAGTTGCCTATATCGTGTAGGTCGCCCTTCTTGAACAACAACACGGTCCTGCTGGTCTTCCACTGAGTAGGGACCATGCATTTACACAGGTAACGTGTGAAGAGCCGAGCCAGTGTGTTTACGAGGACTGGCGGAAGTTCTTCAGACGTTCTGATCTTATTCTTTCCGGACCTGGTGCCGTCCGATTTTTCACCGACGAAATGGCATGTCGGATTTCGGTAGGGGGAACCGGTGGTACAACATATCCATCTTTTTATATTTTATATGACGGGAGATTGACGCGGCTATCGAGGAGATCTGAGTAGTATTCGTGGATGATTTTCTCTATTGCCTTTCTGGACGCTGTTACTGTTCGATCTGGGCGTCGGAGTGCAATCATCTTGGTCTTGTAACTGGCGAAGCTTCGGTGGGCTTTGCTAAGGCTTTTTCCAGCCTCTGCAGCTTCGATCATTACTGCTGCTCTTCTCTCTTTAAGATCTTCTTTTATCGCCTGTCTGCATTGTTTCGCAAGCTCGGACGTTAGTTCGCGGTTGCCTGCAGCTCGTGCGAGTCCACGCTGGTGTATTAGCTCAAGAGTTTCTGGAGATAGACGTCTCTTGGTGACCTTCGAACTCTCAGCTTTCATGGCGCTAACGTGAAGATGTTGAATGAGTCGATCGTATTCCTCGTCGATGTTGTCGACAACGACCTGTTTCCAACAACCGACTAATGAGTTGAATAAGTCCCAGTTCATGGTGGTTCTGGGACTTCGGATTTTGAATTTAGCGGCTTTTTCTTCTTTCTGCGAGAAATAGAATCTTGAAGGAGACGGTGGTCAGATCCCGTGTAGAATTTTGGAACAACAGCGACATCGATTACACAAAACCTTCTGTTCGCTATGATGTCGTCTATGTCGTTATGGTACTCTCCATTCGGAGATTCCCGCCTCCAGCGTTGAGGGTGAGGCTTCTAGAATTGCGAGTTACCATGGATGGTCTTGGCCTTCATGATAAACTCAGAGAGCCACTCACCCTTTTCGTTCCATTCTAATCCGTGGGTCCCAATGTGACGTTCCTCAGACGATTTTCTTGGTCCAGTCTTGGCATTGAAATCCCAAATGATGACCTTGAAGAATGTATGGTCTTCTCTGTAGAGCTTCTCCAAGTTCATGTAGAACTCCTGTAGAGCCTGGACTTCTTCTTCGCCATAGTTGGTGTTGGTGCATAAACGACGAAGATTGTCGAAGCCGGTATTGATCCACATCTTTTTAATTGTAAACGTCCGATACAGGTTGTAAGCTGTTCGAATGAATCGATGTGCATGGACAAACTCGTGTTGACGAGAACGTCGACACCGCCTACTCTACTGTCGCGTGTTCCGAGAAACAGTTCTTCTCCAGTGTCATAGACAGCGTTGAATGGGTGGCGTCGTCTCGTGTCGGCCACGCCGATGACGTCGTACCTTAACATTCTTGCTTGCATGAGCAAGTCCTCTATCGAGGATTTGGATGCAAGTGTACGTGCATTGTAGGTACAGATCGTCACCATAGTTCTTTGTGATCCAGGCAGCTTTCATTGGCCCTGAGATTTTATCAGCCTCTCTGTACTCACCCTACCCAACGCTGCGAAATTGAGTGCTCTTTCGGGGTCAGAAGAATGAGATCCGTTCTTTTTTCTGTGTTTAGCGTTTTGATACCCACGTAGAGCTTTCTGGGCTCTAAACGTGAGGGATGGGTATACTCACGGGTAGCTTGCCAGGCTCTCGCTGACTGGACATGGAGCTTACTTGTTGGAGGCGACTCTTAACCGCCTCCCATATACTTCCTTGTCATTGATTGCAGGCTTTTGGCTGAATTGACTCGTAGAATACAATCCGCATAAAGCGAGAACGCGTTCACACACGCATGCATGAATACGCCTAGCATATACAGAAAGTATGTGCCAAATCGGCACAGCAGAAACAGGGAGTCTATCCCATGGATCCACCTGAACTCCTCTTTTGACGTCAACGTTAATATCGTTGTAGAATGGTGAAATCTTGGTTGTGAAATTATTGTATAGCTCACGAAGAATCTTTATGTACTGAGTAGGGACTCCTTGATTACCAAGGGCTTCCATGACTGCTTCTATCTCAATTGAATCAAAAGCCTTCTCTAAGTCGATGAAAGTGAGACAGAGCGGTCTTTTGTACTCTCGCGATACTTCAATGAGCCTTGTTAACGTGTGAATGTGGTCCATCGTACTAAATCCTTTTTGAAACCCTGCTTGCTCGCACGGCTGTCCTTCGTCCAGTGTTCTGTCTATTCTGTTTAGGATGACTCGAGTGAAAAGTTTGTAGACGACGGACAATAAGCAGATTGGGCGATAGTTGCCTATATCGTGTAGGTCGCCCTTCTTGAACAACAACACGGTCCTGCTGGTCTTCCACTGAGTAGGGACCATGCATTCAGACAGGTAACGTGTGAAAAGCCTAGCCAGTGTGCTTACGAGGACTGGCGGAAGGTTCTTCAGATGTTCTGATCTTATCCTGTCCGAATGTGGTGTTGTTCGATTTTTCACCGACGAAATGGCATGTCGGATTTCGGTAGGGGGAACCGGTGGTACAACATATCCATCTTTTTATATTTTATATGACGGGAGATTGACGCGGCTATCGAGGAGATCTGAGTAGTATTCGTGGATGATTTTCTCTATTGCCTTTCTGGACGCTGTTACTGTTCGATCTGGGCGTCGGAGTGCAATCATCTTGGTCTTGTAACTGGCGAAGCTTCGGTGGGCTTTGCTAAGGCTTTTTCCAGCCTCTGCAGCTTCGATCATTACTGCTGCTCTTCTCTCTTTAAGATCTTCTTTTATCGCCTGTCTGCATTGTTTCGCAAGCTCGGACGTTAGTTCGCGGTTGCCTGCAGCTCGTGCGAGTCCACGCTGGTGTATTAGCTCAAGAGTTTCTGGAGATAGACGTCTCTTGGTGACCTTCGAACTCTCAGCTTTCATGGCGCTAACGTGAAGATGTTGAATGAGTCGATCGTATTCCTCGTCGATGTTGTCGACAACGACCTGTTTCCAACAACCGACTAATGAGTTGAATAAGTCCCAGTTCATGGTGGTTCTGGGACTTCGGATTTTGAATTTAGCGGCTTTTTCTTCTTTCTGCGAGAAATAGAATCTTGAAGGAGACGGTGGTCAGATCCCGTGTAGAATTTTGGAACAACAGCGACATCGATTACACAAAACCTTCTGTTCGCTATGATGTCGTCTATGTCGTTATGGTACTCTCCATTCGGAGATTCCCGCCTCCAGCGTTGAGGGTGAGGCTTCTAGAATTGCGAGTTACCATGGATGGTCTTGGCCTTCATGATAAACTCAGAGAGCCACTCACCCTTTTCGTTCCATTCTAATCCGTGGGTCCCAATGTGACGTTCCTCAGACGATTTTCTTGGTCCAGTCTTGGCATTGAAATCCCAAATGATGACCTTGAAGAATGTATGGTCTTCTCTGTAGAGCTTCTCCAAGTTCATGTAGAACTCCTGTAGAGCCTGGACTTCTTCTTCGCCATAGTTGGTGTTGGTGCATAAACGACGAAGATTGTCGAAGCCGGTATTGATCCACATCTTTTTAATTGTAAACGTCCGATACGGGTTGTAAGCTGTTAGAATGAATCGATGTTCATGGACAAACTCGTGTTGACGAGAACGTCGACACCGCCTACTCTACTGTCGCGTGTTCCGAGAAACAGTTCTTCTCCAGTGTCATAGACAGCGTTGAATGGGTGGCGTCGTCTCGTGTCGGCCACGCCGATGACGTCGTACCTTAACATTCTTGCTTGCATGAGCAAGTCCTCTATCGAGGATTTGGATGCAAGTGTACGTGCATTGTAGGTACAGATCGTCACCATAGTTCTTTGTGATCCAGGCAGCTTTCATTGGCCCTGAGATTTTATCAGCCTCTCTGTACTCACCCTACCCAACGCTGCGAAATTGAGTGCTCTTTCGGGGTCAGAAGAATGAGATCCGTTCTTTTTTCTGTGTTTAGCGTTTTGATACCCACGTAGAGCTTTCTGGGCTCTAAACGTGAGGGATGGGTATACTCACGGGTAGCTTGCCAGGCTCTCGCTGACTGGACATGGAGCTTACTTGTTGGAGGCGACTCTTAACCGCCTCCCATATACTTCCTTGTCATTGATTGCAGGCTTTTGGCTGAATTGACTCGTAGAATACAATCCGCATAAAGCGAGAACGCGTTCACACACGCATGCATGAATACGCCTAGCATATACAGAAAGTATGTGCCAAATCGGCACAGCAGAAACAGGGAGTCTATCCCATGGATCCACCTGCGTCTCAGGGAAGCAAAGGTTGCCTTTGGTCGCGCCTAACCCCCTATCCGTCACCTGAGGACGCGCCACGTAGCCTCGCGACTAACCGGCTCGAGATCTCTCATATGGGAGAGATCCGTGGGTGCATATGCATTTAATCAATAGTAGATAAATATAAAGTTGAGCCCAGCACTCCAATATGCACGCATTGGACACAGAGACATATCGGAGAAGATTTTAAGTAAAAGGCATTATTCCCATGCAGGAATCTAAAGCATTGGGACGTAAAAGCCCAGATTAGCTTTGGATAAATCCCAAAGTCCGAAAATGAACCACAACAAGTATCTTTTGATCACGCGCGACGTAGCTTCGTACGACAGGCTGATTCTCTCATCTAAGCAAGGCACATTCCTCGCCCATGTAAGACGACTCTGTGCGACTGCTCCCCAGCTAATAAGTGGAAGTCATGCAAAGAACAGAACGGTGGATGTTCAAAAGAACTTGTTTGTTCCGCGAATGATAGTTATGTGCTAGGTTCTGCCTGCTGAGATTATGAAAGTGTCCGGCTGCGTCGATTACGTGTCAATTTAACCTTTCGATGCTCTGATGAAGGCCAAAGCACCAAAACTTCGGCTATTATGAATGGTTAAATGCTGTGATAATAGCGTTCTGTGTGTGCATCAAGAAAATAGCGAGCGATTGTTCACACTTGCAGTACTTCCCTCTTCAGAGGTTTACTGACGTTATTTCACTCAGACTGCGCTCGGTTGGAAACGACTCGATGAAACCACGAAGAGCCATATCGACTCGGATTGATCTTGTTCTGACAAAGTCTATCGGTGCCAAAACGCTAGTTGAAAGTTTTCTTTAAATACTTCTCCACTTCGTATTGGCTTATCGTATAAAATCATATTTTAATCAGTCATATTGACGTCAAAGGGAAGCCGGTTTTTGAAATGCTCATTAATTTTCAAGTAATACAAATTCAGGTCGTTTTTACTTGGAATCGTGCATTTTCTCATCATTGTCTTACTATTCATTATCATCCGCTTATCATTTATTATCGACAACTCCGTCATTGTCGATGATGTCGACGTTCTGCTAGGGTAGTCGATATTCAATGCAACTGGCATGTGCAATGAGATGGTGGTGGTTGATGAATAAAGTATGCATGTTCATAGACACTAGTTTTTCGAAAAGTCACAGCATGAGATTTACAGCTGTGAATCCGGCTTTTATTCCGCTGCGAAGAATAACTAGATTATCCGTTTATCGAGGTTTTTCTTCTTATTATTTAAATTTGTTTCTGTTATACATGGAGCTAGCTGGTTCTGGAAGGAAACGTGTGCTTTGAAAGAATTCGTTCCTTTCTTCGTAGTCCACTTTTCATTTCCGATTTCTTGCCAATCCACTCCAATGTATTCGTTATGACGTTATGAAGTTTTTTTTTTCCTTGACGACCCTACTATCCACAAAAGATTGGAATAATCCGATATTTGTAAAAGCTGTTCTTTTCATGTCTGACAAAGTATTATTATTATTAAGCCGAAAACTAAGACCATTTACGTCTTTCACTTTTGTCTATTATCTTTCGAAAAATTTTCGCAACCCTCTCGTCAATATATTTTAACCATTTTTTCTCCAAACAAGAAAAATCTTCTTCATTGTCGAAATTCCTATCTTCCATTTTCACGAACTACTTGGATGATTTTTTCAGGGTTGCCTACATTGCTCTCGGTTTTTTGAAGAACCATGGTTGTTCCAAAATTCTACCAACTAATATCAACTCTGTTATGCGGCGAAAAAAAATTCTTCTCTAAAGAAATTTTTCGCGTAGAACGTATGCAGCGCAATGGTCGGAGGAGCCCTGCAATACGCATTGGAATCGATCCCAGCTCCCAAGGCTCACCAAGACTTCCATCCCTCCGGGGTCGGCAAATTGGTAACAAACTTCTGGAAGACACCAGCACTGCCTCGATACATCGGTAGGTCACCGTGAGTCATTGCAAAGGTCAGATATGCTTTCAATCACCTCTAACTTAATCTTTGTGAAATATTCTTAATGAAGTCGAATGCATAGCGCATCCCTTAGGGATAGATCAACGCCTAACGCCTTTCTATCCTTTATAGAAATGTTTAATAACTCTTAGAAAACTTTTTTTTAGTGTTTGTTTTCCATAGATCACGTTTACTTTAGTACTTTCTCTCAGAGCTTATTTTGTTCCAACAGATGGCTCTACTAGCTATGTGTTGCTGTTGTTCATACAAAACTTAGTAAAAAGGCAAGTCCAATCAATCGCTTATTTTTTAAAAAACAAAGACCAGATCTAACAACAAGGAATTTTGTACTGCTAACATATTCCAAATATATCCAGAGCATCAGCTCCTAATTGCTGTCTCAGTTTCAAGAATTGTCGTCGGCCAAGCCTTTTCATCATCAGATGATGCTGTCGTCTAATCCTTTCTTACAGATGTTCAAGAGCACCTCAGTGTGTTGATATTCGTCTATCTCTTCTCAGAAATTGCATGCTGTTGATATGATGTACCGGATTAATGGGCTGCAGTAATGTGTATAGTTTCAGGTTCAATTCACCACCAGCCAGTAGCATTCTCACAGGACTGCTTCTTGTTGCGTTACACTAGACAATGGGGTTCCTGATTTGAAGGGTTCGTTTATGATAGCAAGGAACGGAAAAGAACGTAAAGGGGAGATGTTCATTAAAAGCTGAAACATTTCTGGAAGCTGCAATCGTTGACTTTTTTTAGATATAAAGTGATAAAGCTCTCCGCGCTGATCAGTTTCTGAGGAATGCGCTATGCATTCGACCTCATCAAGCATCGTTTGGAGGTGATTAAATGCATTTCTGGCCTTTACAATGACTCGCGATGGCCTATCGATGTATCGAGGAAGTGCTGCTGTCCTCCCAGACAAGTCTAGCAGCAATTTTTCGACCCTGGAGGGTTGGAACCGTTGGTGGGCAATAGATACAATGATCGATTCCACGTGTGTGTCGCAAGGCGCCTCCGACCACTGCGCCACGGGCGCTTCTCTTTTTAGATATATTTCCATCAAATATGAAACACACCATTCTTTCTACGTTGTGTGAAAATTTCTTAGTTTTTTTTTCTGATTCTAGTAAGATTTTTAGCATTTTTTTTCTTTTCTACTGCTAGCTTAGCGGAACGAGTAGCGGATCACATCTTCCAGACTTTTCCAAGAACGTATCTATTAACTAAAATTATTTCATATTTAAGGCTAGTATAGCGTAGTGGTCTGAGGCGCCCTGCAACACACACGTGGAATCGATTACCGTGCTCATGGCCCACCAAACCTTGCATCATTCCGGGGTCGGTAGATCGGTGCCAAACTTGTCTGGGAGGACAGCAGCACTAACTCGATACATCGTTAGCCCACCACGAGTCATCGTAAAGGCCATATATGGATTCAGTCACCTCCAAACGATGCTTAATAAAGTCGAATGCATAGCGCATCCCTCAAGGATTGATTGCCGAGAGCTTCATTTTTTATTTTATTTCGTTGTTTGTCCACCTTCTCCTTCATCTACTTCTGTTGCTTTCAGTCCACTTAGTCCTCTCATCCTCATTCCTCATTTTACGTCAATAGGTTGAATGAAAAACTAAGTGGGCAACAGGCTGAAAAATGACTTTGTTTAAAAAAGCTCTTAATAAGAAAAAAAAGGCGGTTCTAGGTCTTCTTGTAAACGTCTCCCTAATTGACCTTTCAAAAGAGACAATGCCTTGCGTATCAGAGACAATTGAGGTACGTTTTGTGTGCTAATCTCCTTATGGTGAGGAGGTAGAGGCCATTGTCTCATCTCACTTGCCTTATTTGTTTCATCGGATATCCTCACAATACCGCTAGATGGGGTCAGATCAGCGTTAAGCAACCCCCTGTCGAGTTAGTGTCCCCGTCTTGAAATTCGATACGCTGTGTTGACAGATTACTTCAGTAAAACGTGTTTAGATTGTTAAGATAACACGAGGTTGATAAAAAGAACTAAAGCCTTTTACTTGAGTAAAAGACGAAATATTCAGGCAACACGCCTGCTTTCGAACTTTCCAAAAGCACGGAAGACATTCTTCATTGCTTAGTATTGAAGTGAAATGTTTATGTATGTAAATAGTTCAGAAAAATTTACCATTTCTTGTTTCCTTAGAAATCTATTGCTATTGTCAAATAGGCCGTAAATCCTATCATATTTTCTCGACATTTTAGTGATCCTTACGGTATTAAACCGATGAATTGAAAGACGACTTGGAATTACCTGGTGTAAGCATCATTTACTCACCTAGTTAACATCAGTGGTTTGAGCTGATAACATAAAACCGGTGAATCGATAAGAAAACAAAGTGTTAATCTTTCTAATATTTGAAATAAAAGTGAAACAAGAGGAAAGTGTTGGCATTGTGACGCGTGACGCCACTCAAGCGTGAACATTCTCTGCTTCCACTCCACTTTGTAGAAACCAAACCCTTCTTCGATTTATCCGGGCAAAATCGCTGCTGAACTCTGTGGTGAATAATTCGGTGAACAGAGTGATCGATTCTAGAAACATCTTCTTATCATCCGTCCTATTTTTCTCTTCTGTTTTTTTCTTCTTCATTGTTTTAGTTGTGGAAACATAAACCTATCAGCTATCATTGAACATGAAAGAGTTAATAATTTCGCATAGAATTGCGCTAATGTCATTGTCACACGATGTTTTCTTTTTAAAATAATTCAACTTTCTCTGCATTCCGCATTGAATAGTTTTCACCTTCACTGTTTTACTCGTTTAGGTACCAAAAAAGCCGCTTTTTCCCTCAGGGAAATCCCGTTCCTCCTCAAACAGTGATGTGATTTCACAAGTACATTGACAAGTAGCAAGGATAAATCTTCATATCCCCACTGGGAGATGTTTCATTTTCAGATTTTTCTTTCTTTCATTCCATAAAATGAACTTAGAAATAAAACTTATTTCAAACCTACTTTAAATTGAGCTAAACTAAGTCGAGCTGGCGGAATTTATATGGTCGTTAAAGTGTACTTGGTTTTATTTTAAAAATTTTTAAAATAAAATTTATTTTAAAATAAAATTTTTTGCCTTTGTATTTCTTTCTCTTGTACTTTTCTTTCGACTTGTTCGCTGACTTTTATGTCGAAACAGTATTGTTATGTGGTTTGATTCAACATTCTCGCCTATGGAAGTTCGCACCGAGTGGAGCATTGTAGAATGTGATCATCGAAGCGTAGGTAAATCGTGGTTCAACGCCTACTCTAAGCACACCAAATTCAAAACAAAAGGAAAAAAAACCTCGCAGTTCCAAAGTTAGTTCTATATATCAATTTCTGATGTGGGTGGCGCAGCCATCAACCATATGCGACTATAATCAGCTGTTCTAACCTTCCTCATTGGAAATCATGTAAAAAAAAGCGGTGAGTTTTTCGAGAAGCTGTTGATCATGTAATTGCCATAAAGTTTTTCGTCTTACTGTAAGTGTTATTGAAGTGTTTGGCCTAATAAATTGTATATCAGTATACCCTTCAAGGCTCTGAAAAAGGCGATACTGCCGAAACGTCAGCTATTGTTGTGTTGTATTGTATTGTGTTTTTCTATGGAAGTAAATGTATGCTGTATAACAACCTCGCGATTGCTGAACAATAAAACTACGCATTCATATTCCAATGCCGAGGTTAATAGAAAGTCGAACATGGGAACTGTTAGTGGCTTGCCTTTAAACCGTTTCCTAATGATGCATAACTTTTCATTTACTGCTCTTATTTTTTCATGGCAAGGTATTATATGAAACGCAACCACAATGAAGCATAGATATTTGCGAAACATGCGACAAATGTTTTGCTCCAACGGTGCGATCCCCAATACCCACCAATGGGAATATTCTAAGCAACACTCGACATTGAACCCCATAAGGCTGTGGCTGCAGTTGAAATCACAATGTGTAACGTTTTCCATGTTAACTGTATTGTTAACTTAAGACGAACGCTGAGGAGAAAATAATTTCATCAGCAAGCTTACTCATTTCAAGAAGTAGTTTAGGTGTAACAAGTTCCTCTATTGTACGGATAACATTTCCTAACTGTCAAGGCGTTCAAACCTCTTTGTCTTAGATTTGCTCTCGTCAAGCTGTAATCCCACCGCTGAGTTCTTTTGGCGACATGCCGCCGTCTGATTGTGTAATTCATATTTGTATTGCTCTAACGAATAAATATCGCACAAATCTAATGATGGGTTATTTAATAGTTAATGAGCTGCTGGTGTCACTGAGTTAAGAAACTGGGGATTGACACTCCTTCCTCTTCATCTAACCCAAATGTTTCTGCTGACGATCTTTATCTGTCAAGACTGCAAATGAAGAAATCTCACCAATGGTCAATTTATTTAACTTACAACAATATTTGTTCGGATGCATAGCATGATTTCATGATTTTTGAAGACCGAGCATTGATTTCATCCTGGTCGTTGTCTGGAAATCTTCATTCATGGAATTGTTGAGAATGGAGTGTTGATTTGGCAAGCACTTGAAGACTTTGTATTTTCCGTGAGTGTCTTCAGTGCTAGTCGAGTTGACATTCCTTTAAAGCCTGGAAATGCTCTAGAAGAGCGAGAGTGCTCCGTCAACACAAACAGGCCCCAGCTTCTGTGGATCGAGGGTAGCTTTTCCTAAAAAAAGCGGTTACCATTTCATCGTCCTCGGAAGAATGCATGATTGAGATAGTCCAGTCAAGGAGCGACCATGCTTCGATGTATGGCGCGACATCCCTAATAGGCTGCCCATCCGTCGCTATAATACCCAATGCACGATTTACTAATACTCCCATTTTTCTGGACCGATTCCTTTCAGCTGTTCTTAGTATACAACATTTGTCCATTTGCGATTTCTCATAATTTTAATCACCTTTAGTAGAAATTCTCATTAAGAATACGAAACAGAATAACAGCTGTTTCGTTTTTGTTATGTCACTTGACCCAATCCTCCAATCCTGTAATTCACTCACCGTCAGATACTGGAAAGAAAATTTTCATAATGTCGAATGAGAGTAGTGTATTGGTCGCCAAACATTGAGCAAGATTAGGGAAGAGTTCTATATCGCTATCGAAAAGCCGACTTCAAAGTAAATCTATGACGGAAGTAGCAGCCGTTCCGGAAGAAACCTATTCGCAACGAGGCAAAGCAGCTCATTTCATTCTACTGTGATGGCAGCATCGATTACTTGTGGTGAAGATCCAGAAGGCTTTGGTTTCGCTATCTCGTGGTCATAAAAGGAAAGAAAAAGCTGTCTTACACAGCCAAAGAAAGAAAAGCTGGGATAGAAATAGTCCGCGCTTCCTCATGAAGAGCCTTAGTTCAAATATCGAGCACATAATGGCAATAGATACCACGATTTTTTTAAGTTCTCCCTGAAAAAGCACTCTCCTATAATAAACACTTACAGTCGTCTGGTTATATTATTTTAATTTAGGTCTTCTTATACGTTTTATAGGAAAATGAACTCAATGGTTCCCTCGTACCTCTTTTGGTATGTGTTTTCATTTGATTTCCTCAATTTGTTTTTAAACTTTAGCACTTCGTATTTCTATTATAGCCACCCACATGATATAAACAAAGGACGCTGTACATTATACGGAATTTACTCACGTCTTACTGCCCCGTATGTGCTTGATTCGTTCTCATTTCTCTATTGAACTCGCTTTTCTCCACTACGGGGTCTAACTAGCACGGCTTTAAGAGTCTCATTTGATTTGGTCTGTGGAATTTTCCTTACTGAAATTATGTATTGTTATCTAATTGCACCAAAGTACTACTTGAAACGACCAGCGTGGCTTTGTTCTTTTGTTCCGTTGTTGTTGTTCCGTCTCTACCACCGTCACAGCCTCCGTTTCGTCGTCGTCGTCGAGTGCATTGCGTCCGCCTCCCCCTTCTATTCCTCATGGTGGCGCCCAGCAAGTTCATAGGACAGAAATGGGAGTTGGGAAAAAAGTCGAGTTTACTGGCTTACACTTCAGAGCTTCTATGAAAAACTTTTCATGAAGTTGTTCTTCTACGATCTGACCATGGCGTTCATCAAAAATTCTCCAAACGTTATTCACGCAGACGATTTTGTTCTGATTTCTTTAAGAAACGCCTTTTCGAAATTCAAAGGCGAAATTCAACATCGATCCGACTTTGCTTCCTAATTTCACTATTTTTGCACTGACCAGTTCCAAATCTGATTCTCAACTAACTTTTCAATTAGCACTCCGGCTTTTTCTTCTGTTCGTTATTGTTGAAAAGATTATTGGAACTACCATCAAAATTCTTTTTAAATTATTGCTTTGCTGCTCTGTGACCATAGGAGTCTTTTTTGATTACTTACTGCATCATTTTTCTCAGGTGTTCTGTTAACTTATGGGGACAGTTTTCCTTCCTCTACAGAATTATCGACTTTTTACAACTACAATGATGATGAAATATATGCAAAACTCCGGATTCCTGATGCCTACGGTGGGGAACGAACGCGCTGTTACCATTTCCGGGGAGTTAAAGGGGTTAACCACCACACCACACGGGTCTTTCGTTTCGCCTCTCTTTCAGCTAATTCTATCGATCGGTACCAGCAATCACCCATCAACGGGATTGATCTGGGGAGGATCGGATGTCTACTTTTATTTCTCGTTCTTTCATTTATATTCTAGTGACCATCATTCTTATCTTTCTTATGAAATTTGTTAACTACTTCAAGTAATCTATAAATCCTCACCGAAAAAAAATGAATTTTAAGTTTATTTATAATGGCTTTAATATCGTTTTTTCATACTTTTCTTTTTCTTTTTTTTTTTTTGTTTTCGCCTCAACGATCGATTGCCAATATCACTAAACTCCTCAACGGCAAATCGGAAATCTGTGTGTGATCTGTATGTAAGTACGCTTCGTATATCTACGCGGATG
>MQTX01000163.1:403529-418384 GCA_009735665.1 Angiostrongylus cantonensis | reverse complement strand
TATATATAAGGTGCATGGATGGATTATTGTGCGTCGTTTTTTGCATGCAATAATTTTGAATGCGAAATTGTTCTCTCATATGTGCATCCACCACCTCACCGCACGATGACTAATCGCCTAGCTATTTTCAGCGGAATGCTTGCTGAACAACTCAACAATAACCTCGTCATTAAGTATAGTCGTCTTCTCGTAGGTGCTTGATTTTCTCTGTCGGATTTGTACCGCTTCGTCAGCCTCCCATGCATGATCGATTTGCGACGAAAAAGTGGACATAACTGCAGTGTGGGCAAGGTTAATATGTTGATATTGTAGCACTTTTCTTCTTGAAACGTATTATAGCTCACTGACGTATCGTCTCATCGCGAACGCTGATCGATTCTTGCTTGGTGTCGAGCTGCGACCATATAGAAAGAAGCTCATCGGATATCCTAGCTAAGCGTATATCTGGATCACAATAGATCATGCAAGCTATTCTGATGTTGCATCTTCTCTCTCAAAACACTAATGTCCCACAAGATCACCAAGATCACCAAGATCACCAAGATCAGTAATTCTATAAAACATTTATTTCGACAGAAAAAAACTGTTCATAGAGCACTAGGCCATTGTAGGTCATCGTATACGCCGAATTCGAATTCAGACGCTTCTGCGATGCTGAATGGACTCAAAGCGTGCAAAAATCTCAACAACTGATAATCGCGATAAGCTTTACCAGCTATAACCTACTCGTCATCTTTCAAATGATCTAAGTGCCCACGACAAAAGTCCTCCTCTTTTGGCCCTGATTATCGTCAAGGCTGCCCACTTGCTTCCTCTAGGTCCAATGAAACGAGATGCATCACATTTACGTTAATAGTTCATTCATTTTTACTGTTTGGGTAGAGCGGTCCCAATCAAATTGAACTGCAAAGAATCTATTGTTGCGTTGTATTGTTGTTGTTTGAACGGACACCATGCGCTGCTTGCGTTCCATCATTCTTTCATTCAATTCGTTTCCTCGCATTCATCATACACGAATATCTTAGGATTTGTGTATGGATTCAGCTGCCGCTTGGCGGTTTTGTTTTTTTTTTTAATGAATGTCCTCGAACGATGGTTACATAGATTCTCGCTGAAAGTCTTAAATAGGTGTGCTAATTAAGCGTTTAGATGTCTTCGTCACGGACTCTCGCTACCCTCTTTGGATCGGATAGAGTTCTTCAAAGACAACCTGGAACTAGAGTTTCTTCCAAGTATCCGTTAAAAATAAGGATCAAATGAATTTTCTACACCTTTTCTTCGCCTTTCTTTATTTTTACATAACATGTCTCCTCTAATCGTCTGGAATTCCTCAATTAACTTCTATTAACTCATAACTTCATAATGCGACCGGTTAATCTCCTCTTTCCGCTTCAAACTCATCATCCTTCATTCTATTTTCTTCGCATTGTAATTTCATGATTACTTCTGGCTTACTACTCATATAACATCCCTTTCAGCAGAAATTTGATGGTGTGTACCATCATCTCTGGAATTGGGAGGTTGAAAGGATACCTTTCATGAGATGAAAGCATATTGCACTTTTAATTATGAAAGCTTCAAACTGGCACACCATAATGACTAGTAAGATGTTATTCTATCAGTTTCACTTGAAAATTAATTAAAGATATAAAAGGAGTTGTGCAGAACGTACTTTCATTGTAACTAAGCTTTGACATAAAATAAGGGTAATAGAAATTAAGAATCTCACCACGAAACTTCGTAGCGCGAATGTATCACCTGTATCACCTGTAGTCCCGTTGGTGCGCGAATGTATGTGCAAATAAAATCTATTATTCTGAGTTCTTTCATTGATTTTCATGAAAGACGAAAGCAAATTTAGAGTCTACAGTAACCACAACGTAACAGATGGCTATAAAATTCAGATATAGCTAAGATGCACTCTCGTTGTGGTGTAAAGGTGATGGAGCGCTTAGATATCTCGTTAAATGCTCAGAACGAGCAAGTGAATCCTTTCCCTGTAAATGGAACCGTTCAGAGAAGGAGTGAGAAAGGGTCAAAAAGAAGAAAAAAGGTATGGAAACAAATGAAAAACTTTACTGTGAAAAAGGGAGCTAGAAAGAAAGTAAGAGAGAGAAGAAGGGAAGAGAAAGAGAAAGAGAATGAGAGACCGATAAAGGAGAGGAGAAAGAGAGGCGAAGAGACAGAAGAAGATAAGAGAGAGGGAGAGCGACGGATACAGAGGGACAGAGAAAGTGTGGGTAAGAGAGCAATACAGAACACAGCAATACATCCTCTACAAGTTCAAATAGATCCACAACACTAGTTTCATTTTGTTTGCACAACAGCAACCGGAGCGCCGACAACTGACATTTGTGAATGACATTCGCTGCATTTCGTTTATCCCCGTGGGAGAGAACACAGCGTTCTTCATCAGCTTATAGTAGTCATTTATGTGAAATATTCTTGACTAATTGATATCTCAGGCTTTGGTTAGTGCAAAAATCCTACTGTAACTCATTTATTAAGATGCACAGATTTACGCTAACATAAGTTGGATTCATCTGAAAAACCTACAGAGACATTTGGAAACACTGTTGTCATTCAACTTTAAACTAAAACACTAAGAAAAAACATTTGTGATTTTACGAGCGGCCACTCTCTTTGACTAACGCATTTATGTCGAATTTCAAGAATTTATGGTTACTGTGAGTGTTGTTTCGAATCAGTTCATTCATGGAAATTTGTTTTTCTGGAAGTCCGAATCTGATTTTTGAATTTGTAACTGAAAACTCGAATCGCATCAGTTTTGAGGTCCGTTTGTATAGATTTCTACTTATTTTTAGAGCAGCACTCTTATTCATAATTCTCTTACGTAGACCTAAGTGTTAAGCTGAGCATTAAGTAGGATGATTGTAACGCAGCGGCTAAGGATACCCAGCAATACACACGGGCTCGATCCTGCGCTCCATGCCCATTGAGCTTTCCGCTTCCTCTAGGGTCAGCCAATTGCTGCAAGTTTTTTCCGCTTTTTATAGTCAAATCCATCGCCGAACACCCGCCATGTTTTGTTTTCAGTGTCAGTAAATCTAAATTAATAAATGGCAAGAGCAAAAGCTCGACGAACACAGTGAAAAAAGAAAGACCAAGTGTGTGGCAGAATTTATGAGCGTTCAGTCATGACTACGGAAGAAGATTCCGAACTTTAATTCTTCTGTTGGAACAAATCGCGTCTCTATCAAAATGGCCGCGTTCTGTCAAATGTAATCCGCAGGCTTTCTAGATTATGAAGCTGACACGAGGTTGATAAAAAAAAACATTCCCGTCGATGGATGGTTGCTGATAGCAGCGTTAAGTAGAAAAATAGCTGAAATAAATGCAGTGCAAGGGCTTCAGTAGTGCCGTGCGTAACACGTGAACTCCCAGAAAGGGTAACCGTGGTTTGATTTGGCCTGAGGTCAAAGTTATACAGATGTTTCAGCATAATTGTGGTTGTATGCATCATACCATGCCATACATCCATGCATGCACACATACCTTGCCGTCAAAATTGTTATGGGCAGTAAATAAAAGCTGACATTGTTGGTAAAAATGTTTATTAGGCTACGATTTCGTCGTTTCCGTCTTCCTCAAAGGCGATGATTCAAGTCGATGATCCGCAGTCGTTCGTTTGCTCTTAATAATCCAGAAAGATATTCGTTATTAATGCCGAGGTTAAATTAAAGTCGACTCGAAGAATAGTAGTAGCATTAATCCATAACGTTTTAAGGGTGAGTTCAAAGAATTTGAAGATTTCTTTTCAGGGAACGTGTGGCGGAGCGATGAAAGTTGCTCTGCAATACATTGGTTAGACCCGCTTTCCAGGCTCACCACCCCTTCCATCCTTCCTGGATAGGCAAATTAGTACCAAACCTTTCTGGGAGGATAGCAGCACTGACAGCACAGCACATGAGCAGGTCACCGCGGGTCATTGTACAAGCCATATATGCAGTCAATCACCTTTAACGATACTTGATCAAGTCGAGTGCATGACACATCTCTCAGAAAGTGCACTATTCAACGACGAGAGCGTTATTCTTTTTCATCTTTCAATCCCTTGTTGGCTTTTTTTTCATCAAAATAGTATTGTTATGCTCTTTCTGAAGTTTTAACTAAATATTCAGTGATATCTGAATTACGATATTCTACGATAGATCCGCATCAATAGCAGTTTATTTGGTCTGAGGTGTGAAAGAACCGTGGTCTTTCATCACGCTACCCACAAAGATAGTGATGTCTACGAACATTGCTATTATTAATTCCTACTTTTTATTAATTTGATTTAATTTCTAACTTAATTAAACTCAATTTAGTGGTTAACGTTTTTCAAACTATTGTGAGCTTGTCAATGTATCTTTTCAGTTCTTTCTTCTCAGAAAATTGCATGAAGTTGATGAAATCGGTGAAAAATTTCAGAAAACCGGTACATCTTCCACGGAAAAAATATTTAAAAATATTTGTGAACAAATATTTTTTTAATGGCTCAAATTATTTCACGGTGAATTCGTCGTTTTCTCTTTCAGCAATCGCGATCTTCATTCAACGAATCACAAAAGGAGGTGGTTTTTAAACTCTCCCAGCCAGAGTTTTTGTTTACAAACTCCTTTTTGAGGTGAAATTATCTTAAAAAATATACTTAAAAAATCAATGGAGAAAAGAAAAAATGTTTGCATTTTATAACTTCCTCATGGGGCGCGTGTGGCGCAGTGGTTGGAGGCGCCACTGTGGCGCGCACGTAAAATGCGCCCATGGCCCACCAAGCCTTCCATTCCTCCGGGGTCGGCAAATTGGTACCAGACTTGTCTGGGAGGATAACAGCACTGGCTCGATACATCGGCCGGCCACCGCGAGTCATTGTAAAGGCCAGATATGCATTCAATCACCTCCAACGATGCTTAATGAAGTCGAATGCATGGCGTCTCCCTCAGGGATTGATCAACGCCGAGAGCTTTATCCTTTAGCTTTTTACTTCCTCACTGAATTTCTTTTTCTCACTGAAAAAATGGCGTAAAAGTACACTTTTCATTTTGCACATTGACAAATTCTTACTGGTTTACACTAAGGCAACATGATTTCCGTCGTTTGTAGAGTCACCAGCTTTTCGTTGTTTTGAGCTTGGTAGCACTTCTATGACGATTTTTCGCTTCAGTTTACCGAAGTTTCAAATATAAATCGCTTTTGTAGAGATATTTTACATCGTTTATCAAATGCTGCAATAAGATGTTGAGATACCACCTACATGGGTGTAATAATATCATCAAATTGAAAGGAAAGCTTTGAAAAAAGATTATCTGAAATAGTTTACGTTGAAGACCAGAACCACTGAACAATCTGTGCATTCGTATGTTTTATATATATTGATTGGTGTTTGGTTATTCTGTGATCGGGGAATATTAATGCGATTTTGTAGACCACCAGCACCAACTAGTCATTCCATAGCCCACAGAACCCCGTTTATTTCATAACTATCGATTGCCGCTTAAGAAATCATTTAAAACCAAAAGTTTGTGTGACACCACCGTCAACCATTTGTGCTAATTAATTTCTTTCTGAGTTTATATAACACTGTGTAATTCATGCGTTCGGTCTTGAAAAATCTAGTGGAAATGAATCTGGTACAAGCTAGGAGACATGAATTAAGCTTTTCACGTTCGACACAACTCTCTGCAGTTATACAGAGCTGTTTTTTTCACAACAAAGTAGAAGAGGAGGAAAAAAGGAAGAAATTTCCTTAGCTCTACCTTTCAACTTGAGGTTATGAATGAATATGAATGCGTAGTTTTCTTCTTCAGCAATCGCGAGGTTGTTATACAGCATACATTTACTTCCATAGAAAAACACACAATGCAATACAACACAACAGTAGCTGACGTTTCGACAGTATCGCCTTTTTCAGAGCCTTGAAGGGTATACTGATATACAATTTATTAGGCCAAACACTTCAATAACACTTACAGTAAGACGAAAAACTTTATGGCAATTACATGATCAACAGCTTCTCGAAAAACTCACCGCTTTTTTTTACATGATTTCCAATGAGGAAGGTTAGAACAGCTGATTATAGTCGCATATGGTTGATGACTGCGCCACCCCACATCAGAAAACGCGCAAACTCCTAAAGGCTTTTTGGATAAATGCCAAAAATCCGGCAATGAATAGCAGGGAGGAATGCCCAGAGGTTACACGCGACCTGGCCCCGTATCTATATATCAATTTCTGATGTGGGGTGGCGCAGTCATCAACCATATGCGACTATAATCAGCTGTTATAACCTTCCTCATTGGAAGTCATGTAAAAAAAGCGGTGAGTTTTTCGAGAAGCTGTTGATCATGTAATTGCCATGAAGTTTTTCGTCTTGCTGTAAATGTTATTGAAGTGTTTGGCCTAATAAATTGTATATCAGTATACCCTTCCAGGCTCTGAAGAAGGCGATTCTGCCGAATCGTCAGCTACTGTTGTATTGCATTGTTCGTTTTTCTATGGAAGTAAATGTATGCTGTATAACAACCACGCGATTGCTGAACAAGAAAACTACACATTCACATTCCAATGCCGAGGTTAATAGAAAGTCGAACCTTCGAACTGTTATGAATGAAGTTTGCTTGGTGAAATCGTGTAGGTTTAGTGAACTCGCTTAGTACCCAACTAAAGCTGTAACGCTACAAGAATGAAAGAAAATCATCCAAAACGAGACTTGTATCGATTGCTTTATTCTTGGCCTTTGTTATTTATTACGTTTCATCGACTTAAACTAGATAAGATCTCAAGAGGATTGTTGTAAAACATTATTTTCTTAGAGTTTTGCTGTGATTTCAAAGGATTCATTAATCTCTCTGTATGCTGCATGCCAACCAAATACATTGTCAGTTCAACGGCATTTGAGGACTACACGGTTCTCTCTTTATGTGAGCAAGGAATTAACGCTTAATGCAAATCTTGCTTTACAAGGGAAAAATCTCATAGCAACATTCTTAATATTAGAACGGTACTGACATATTTACAAAACTCCGGACAGCAGCCTTGGCTTAATTGGGTTCAACACCGATTTGTGCTCCTCAGATCTACCCAGTACATGAATGACTGGTGATGGCACCGGTAGACAGAACACTAGCTGAGAGTCAGGCGAAACGATGGACACATACTGTGGTAGTGACCGCGTTAGCCCTCGGAAAGGGTAATAGCACGTTTGTTCTCCACCGCAGACGCCTGCAGTACGAAGTTTTGCAAATATCTCAGCATCATTATGGTTGCATTTCACATAATGCCCTGGCGTGAAAAATTGTAGTAGGCAGCAGATAGAAAGTTAACATTGTGATTTCAACTACAGCCTCTTCAAAACTAAAACTTCCAACGAGTTCAAAAAGATGATATTTTTAAAACTTTTTGAATAAAGACGTGGCAGCCGTAGTCATTAAGGAACATCATCGGGTTTGGTTTCTCGGAATCCCATTTCTACCTGCTTTGCTGCTTGAATATCGACCATTGACGATAAAAAATGAAAGCATCTTGCCAGCTTTAAAATGCCGGAATTTCATCTTAGTAGAACAACACATTTCATTCAGGAAAAGGTCTTTGGCTTTTAGTAGTTGTTATTTCAATCAAAATGTTCGATACTAGCTGGAATTTCTTCGTTTAAAAGTGAAAAACTAAATCATAGTTGAGAAGCAGACGAAACGAGGGACCCGCATGGAGTGGTGGTGAACGCGTTAGTCCCCGAAAAGAGAAATAGCATGTTCGATCTCCACCGTAGACACCTGAGTTTTCGATCCTCACTGCAGACACCAAAGTTATGCAAATATCTCAGCATTATTATGGTTGTATTTCACATAATACCCTGTATACCCCGCCATGAAAAATTGTAGTAGGCAGCGAATAATGAATTAACATTGGAGACCATGTTTCATCTTTTATTTTCTACCTACTACAATTTTCACAGCAGGGTACTAAGCAAAATACAACCACAACGTTGATGATTTTTTTTCCATTTTTTTTTCCGGACCATTTTTCTTAGTATGTGAATCATATGTGATTCATTATGAAAAATACGGTTGTACGCTCCAAGAGGAAAGGTTTGGCCGAAACAAAGTCCCGTTTATCTTGCCCTTCATTAGTGGTGAAATAAGTTCTGCGATGAAGCGATGCTTAAAAAGAGCAGATCTAGGGGAATCGGAAGCGATAATTGAAATACCACCGAATACTCTTCGTCGTCAGTTAGTTCGTAACCGTTTGTATGACCGTCTATGTGAAACACAAAACTGCGTAATCAGCCTTTATGGCAGAGACGGTGACTGCATGAGTTCAGGTACGATATACCTGATCTCTTGTGGTATTTGCGGAGAACAATATATTGGCGAAACGGGCAGACCTTTATGTATTCGCATAAAAGAACACCTAGATGGCAAACAAAAAGCAAGACAAGGCACGCCACTAGGCACGCACAGGATACAAAACCATAGCGGAGGCGATTTTGATATAAAAGTTGCTATCCTCGCACGGGATACTAAAACACCAATGTGCAAACTCTTTGAGGCTTTTTGGATAAATGCCAAAAATCCTTCAATGAACAGCAAGGAGGAATGTCCCGAGATCACGCCTGATCTCGCCCCTTATCTTCGCATTGATCGTTGATGGGGAGAGGTTCAGTCAACCATTTACGACTCTGAGCGGCTGTTCTTCCTCGGTGGAAGGTGAAAAAAGCAGCTCTGAAGAAGGCGATTCTGCCGAAACGTCAGCTACGATTATGTTGTACGTGTGTTATTGTATGGAAGTAAACGTATGCTGTTTAACAACCTCGTGACTGCTAAGAGAGAAAACGACGAATTCATAATTCAATGCCGAGGTTAATAGAAAGTCGATTCTGGGTGATATGACCATTGTACACTTCGCTATTTATTTGTTGAGAATTCTAACCCTTTTTTAAGAGAACTGTAGAAATCAGTTCATTTGGGTTTTTTTTAAGGAGCTGTCCATATGCCTTGGTTTTATGAGGGCTTTTGAGGGTTTTCTTTTATCCTTCATAAAAAAAACGTAGTGTTTTGCTTCAAGAAAGAAATTTTTTTCATCTTACGTTAATCAGCACTTTAAGGGTTTTGATGTTGCCATTTAAAGTCATTTTTCACTTTTTTTTCTTTTCGCTAAGTGTCCATTCGCCAGTTCAACGTCCTCTCCTCCTACACTGACAGCTGAAACGGCAATGTATTGGACACATGCGTCTCTTCCTTCAAAAAATCAAACGACAAGTCCACTCCACCCTCATCAAAACTTAAAAACGACAAACTAACTTTGTGCCTTGTAGGGCCGCTTTCATGATCTTAACGTGAAATCGAAAACATAGCTATGAATAACATAAAGTACAGCATTTCTCTAAATAACCACTGTGGGAGTGCTTCTTTATATGAAGTGTGACTATGTCAATGATGAATTCACTTGATAAGGAAAAAATTAACAAGTAGAATATGAATTTGAGGCTTAAAACTTTTTACCTTCTGGGTAGGGAAGGAAAGGTCATACTCTTTCTGTAATCTGATCCGCAAGCCTGGGCTTTCGAATTCTGCGTTGGTAGAATGATGTCTTCTGTGATATTTTTCATTTTAATGCTTTTTTACACTAAAAATTCATCTTATTGCTCTTGTCTCGTGGATTTACCAGACACTTTACGAAATGACATTAAAGCAATTAGATCGTTGAATTTTGCCTCTGCCAATGCTGAAAATTAGTCGCCCACTGGGATTTTTTCCATAGGCGACAATGGCGACTGTTCTTTCTCATCTACCAATTTTCTTGATTGCAGACTTGGTTCAATTAGTGTGTAATTTATAATTCCAGTAACTACTGGTGTTTTTATATTTATGCGCTAAGTATAAGCTAATACAAAAGCATCAGCAAAGGACCTAGAGCTCATCATCTGGAACAAATTACTCCTTAGTTTAAGTGTATAGTGTCTTTGATAACGTTTCTATCTGTGACGTGTCGTCACTATGTAGTCTCGTTAATAATGAGCTCAAGCCTTCAGACAATTATTTTTTATGAATACACGTGCATATTTGTATCATATTTGTTTCTTGTATATATTTAATGAACGCGTGTGGCGCAGTGGTCGGAGGCGTTTTGCATCACATACGTCGAATCGATCCCCGCGCCTATGGCCCACCAAGCCTTCCATCTCTCCGGGGTCGGCAAATTGGTACCAGACTTGTCTGAAAGGACAGCAGCACTGGCTCGATATATCGGTAGGTCACTCCGAGTCATTGTAAAGGCCAGATATGCATTCAGTCACCTCCAACGATACTTAGTAAAGTCGAATGCATGGCGCACCCCTCAGGGATTGATCAACGCCGAGATCCCTATATCTCTTCCTATATCTCTTTATCTCTTTACATATATTTATATGTATTTGGTGTGCATTTTCAAGTTATTATTACCGTAAACACAAGTCTATAAAGATGTTCATTAGCGTGTAATTTAATGCTCCGATGAACATTTCGTTGAGAGTCATCAAAGTCTTCTTTTTCTGTTTTCATTATCGAAATGCGATGGTGACATTGAGACTGCCTGCGTTGGGCAAATTCTCGGCAACATTCTAGAGTTTTTCACCGTTCAAGCAGGTTATACCTTATAACTTCTAACTTACTGCTATTTCTCCATGTAATTTTCATATTTGCTTTTCGACTTTTCCTTCCATGAATCGTTAAAAAGCCGTGCTGAAAAACAAATCACGCGTTTCGTCCAACAGAAGGCACCGCCTGATTACCTTCTAACGGGCTTACGGATGTATAATTGCCTATCTCCTTTATTTTCTCTTCTCTTCTCTCTTTCTCTTTTCTCTAATTACAATAAGTCGAATTACTAATACATCGATACTGTTGATATTGCTTGTTAGTGGGATCGATTTACAGCGTTGTATTTTCCAATAAAAATAGTGGATTATTGATTTTTTTTCGTTCATCTAATCAATCGCCAAGCGTTTTTGTGGTCAACGGACTTTTTATTTAATTTGTTGTTGATTAGTTAGTTGAGAACTTTTTGTGTTTGTTCAACTGAAAAAAGGTGACAAGCATGACATAGTCAGGATAATTTCATTATTTCACTGTAGTAACTACTAAACGTAATGTATGTGACACTTCAAAGATGAGTATAGTCTTTATTCTACTGAATGTTTCTGAATTAAGAAAACCTGAATAAGCCGTTTCTTCATGGCAGGCCTTCACTGACCATTCTGCGCTGCCCTACGACTAAATTTACTATTGGAAAGTGATGTTTCCTAGTTATGATTTACTACCAGCTGGGCTTCAGGATGGCGTTAGCGAACTCTTGCTCAGCATAGATCACCTTGAGTGTACAAGTCCTCGCCGCACTTTTAAGTTTTTCACATCGTAACACCTCCTTTCTACGACATTGTGACAGAACATTGAGAAGGGCGACTGGAAAGGTCTCAGTGAGTTTCTTAATGACCTTTCTTTTTTACTTGAAGAAAACGCTTATACAGATTGGAACTACTCTACGATTCGATGTTTTTTGTTATTAAGAGATATTCATAATTACATTTTGCTAATAATGAACATTTTTCACACGGTTGTTTTGGGTTCATCAGAATGTCTCACACGAATGCTAAGATTTTTCCCTTCAAACGATAAATTATTTTTCCCTAGTTTCTCTGCGTTGATTTTGTATAATCGTAAAAACCTATGAAAATGGAGTCATTCTGGGTTTACCGTGCCGAAACAAAGTCTCCGGTGTCTCAATTACCCTTTTTTAACCAAAGCTCTAAAGAAGGATTTTAATGTTGTAAAAGATAGCGTTCCTAAATAGACACGATGGAACGTTTCGTCGGTGATCTACCCTTCATCTTCTATTTTTCATTCGTTCTTTTTAGCCGTAATCCCTCTTTCTTTTCTTCTTCTTATGCTTCATTTTCTCGCCGTTTTATTTACGATCTACTCCCCTCCTTTTTAGTTCTTTGTTTCTTGTCTTTCATACCCTCCATTGTTTTTCTTTCTTTTCGCCTGTGTATTTCTTTCATAGCACTATTCACTTCGATATGAAATTCGGGATGATGATGTATATGAAGAAAATGACAAATTCCTGATTAGCCTCGTTGTCTTGCAACGATTTTGTCGCAAATTAAAGAAGTCTGGAACATGTTGCGTTTGCTCGAATGGCTCATAGGAGCCAGATAGAATGTGAATAACAAAAACATAACAAACCACTTCATTGTCTACAAAACAATCAATATCATTATAGAAAATCTACGTAATAAATACAATGGAATCAATACAATAATGTTGAAATTCAAATTTTTCGAGCCTTTTAAATCTCTTAAAATAAAGGATACAATAAATAGCTTTTGGTGGTGTTCAATTCCGGCAGTGTTCAATTCCATGAGGCATCCCAAAGATGAATGAATGCTTACTTGGACTATAACAGGGCCTCACCGTGCATAAAATAAGTGCTTTTATCCTTCCAAACAAGCGTGGTGCCAGTCTACCGACCCCAAAAACATAGAGTACTTGAGTCGTCCTAGGTATGAAATCGAACCAGTGATCACGCGCTTTAGCCAGCGACCTCTAACCTCTGAGACCACGTGTTTTATTTTTTAACTACACATGATATCTTTTCAGTTCCACATTCAAAATCACATTATACTGATGTTTATAGACAGAAAGGTGTCAAATGAGCCGCTTAAAAATCATCACTTGTCTATGAACAATTCCACCGACGTTCTCTTATAGTGAAAAGAATATAGCAATAGCAATAATAATAATAATAATAATAATAATAATAATAATACTTTTTTTGTATTTCTCCTTCAGAGATTTACTCATACGAAAACGGTTTTCATTTTTTTTCGTTTTGTCTTTATTACGATAAATGTCATCAACGTCTAACAATCGCAGTTGTTGAACAAGTAATGGGTTTAAATGACAGAGGCTCCGCCCCATTGAATGACATCGTCGATTCCGATAGAAGAATATGTCTCGACGTGGCCAAGAGGACCAAATAGATATCTCCGCCCTTTCATGTAGCTGCATATTTCAAGCACTCATCTATATTCTTCTTCTGACTAGAAGTGAACGTACGACTTTTTCTTCGTTCTCTCTTTGACACTTTCTTTGGCAGAAGGCGTTTTCTTCTTTTTGTATTTTCCTCTTTTTGTATTCTCTTTGTTTGACTTTGGCTTACCTTCCGTTCATAATACTATTGCCTCCAGATCGTTACCTTACGACTTAGAGTGTTAATGGGATACATATCATTTTCGTGCGTTTACTTTCAGCACACATGAGAAAATGCTAATGAAGTTTCTTATTCTCATAGTCTACGTGTCGTCACCGTATACTGAAGCCGTCGCACGTTTTGAGCCAGCGTCGGTGACTGACGTCTCGTTGGTGATTCGAATGATTAAGGTTTCTTTTTTTTTCATTAAGTCTGAATGAACTATTGAAATCAAGAAGGAAAACTGCCACTACTACTTGTTAGGGTGGAAACGTTAGCAGTTTTGACATGTCGATACAGATATTCGACTTGGATCGTTTAATAGAATACCGTAAGACTCAACTGAAAGGATCCACACGAGACCAGGTGAGTCATTTATGTAGTTCATTCATAAGCATGATCTTCCTTTCTTTCCATACTATTCGTCGTATTCGGTGCACAATGATGTTTTTTAATGTGTAATCAGTTTATTGCTAATCAGCCTCCTAGCAACCTATAATTTTTGACATTGATTTCATATCTAAGAATGTACTGCCGCGTAGAAACATCTCGTGTGTGAGCTTGTCACGGGAAGTTCCGATTCTAAATGAACGGCATAATAGCTACCTTGGTACCCGGACGCATCAGCGAGAGAAGAAACAAATTTGAATGCTTACTTACTTAAATACTTGAATGGCCCGTCCTCACTGTTTGTGGCGGCCCCAATACAACATCCATTCTTCGGAGATTTGCTGGTTAAGCCACTCTGTTTACCTGGAGTACCCAGGATAACCTGACCAAAGTCTAGCCCAGGTCGTCACCACCACAGCCAGTCGCAGCCCTTGTGGATCAGAGGGGGCTTACCACCATGCGAGTTTGATACCAGGACGGTGGTGGACCTTGGTATTGGTTCATTCTTAGCTCAGCCTCCTGTTGGAAACGTCGGACTCCTTCTCAGCTTGGGAGACCTTGACAGGGGATGAATCCTCTGCTGTGCGTCGCATTCCGACACCCAGGAACACCTAGCCGCGATGACGAGATAGACCGTTGGGAGGGAAGAAACAAAGCCCTGAGGAATTTCAGTTATGCCAAATTCAAGATAAAATACTGGAATCAAATTCAGGAAGTGCTGAAAATGATGTGAAAGAAGGAAAAAACTGAAATGCTAGAACACGTGAAACGAAATCGATAACTAAATGAGGCAAAGAAAGAAGAGCTCATGCCTTTGAAAAACTTTTTCTTCTCTCCTTTAACATGTCAATTTCATTTCATTTATATACCGTTAAAAATTCCGTATACGTTTAGAGATATTTAGCAGATAAGAAGTCCACCATGCAGATTTTCTCAATTATGAAATAGCGAGATCTAATGGCACGATAGGGCTCATTACTCAAACTGTCTTCCTGTAGAGCGAATTTATAAGTATTGAAACTTCGATGAGGTCAAGTTCATAGACTCCGTTCCTCCTAAGTAAAGTCATAATTGGTGAGCCTTCGAGATACTTCTGGAACCTCTTGGCGAAAGTTGGTGTTAGAGCACAATTCCTGATGCTTACGGAGTTTCCCAATAAATTACTTTGTTCAGCAAAATTTGTTTGACCTGCTTCTTCACTTAATATCTCATTATGCTCCATATATAGCTCACATGTT
>MQTX01000163.1:379172-403495 GCA_009735665.1 Angiostrongylus cantonensis | reverse complement strand
CATATATATACATATATATGTATTCATATTTTCTAAATATACGTATATTATCTTATGAGTGAAAATTATCGTTCTATTGCCGATCTCTTTATTTTTTATTGGTATTTGAAAGGGAGGGCATGAAAACAAGGCGAGACCTTTCCAGCCTCATTCGAGCACTCTGTGAAAAGATTTCTTGTTTCCTTTGTTATTCGTCTACTTGACTTTTATAATTCTAATTAACATATCCATCTCCCACGCCGATTGTCCCATTTGGTTCATCTGGCCCTTAAATTTCATCGAAGAAATTGGACATGTAGCTGGATTACAGGAGGCTTGTTAAAGGATGCGCTTTCTGTAAAATTTCGTATACTAAGATGTGAGAAGTCTGTGACAATTAAAAATGGGAAACTCAATACGTCGCTTTTCATTCGGGAACTTTAGGAGATATCGACTCGTTGTACATTGAAGTGTTTTTCACCGAAATACTTACAAAACTATCCATTGACTTGACTTAATTCACTGACGACAATAGCCGTTTTCATATTCTCCTCCACTTACAGATCTTGTTTTTCGAAATCTAATAGATTCTAAGCAATAATGCAATAACAAAAACACATGATTGCTATATCATAAGAGGATACAAATGGAAATAGTGCTGTTAATCGTTAGATCAAGTGCGTACCAAGCTACCCCGTGGGCTGGTTTGTCATGCTGGCTAAAGGGATTTGAAGACCAAAAAAACACTTTCACTAAGAAACCTCTTTATTTTAATGTTCTTTTTTAATTAAGAAGTTTAGCTTTCCGGGTATCACAAAGGCTTAACATTATTCTTAGCTGCGTTTTCAGATTGAAGTGTCCAACTCATTCACGGCTTAAGTGATCCAGATAGTGGTTGGCCTCTTCCACTGCAGACTTATGTGCGGTATTTTCTTCCATTACGTAGTTACTGTACCGTCACAAAGTAAAATAACCACAACGTAATGGCTATAATGTGGACCGCTTCGTATTATTATTCTTATTGTGGGCGCGTAAGGGCGCGTGTGGCACAGTGGTTGGAGGCGCCACTGCGACACGGACGTGGAGTGCGCCATGGCCCACCAAATGCATTCGATCACCTCCAACGATACTTAATGAAGTCGAATGCATGGCGCATCCCTCAGGGATTGATCAACGCCGAGAACTTTATCCTTTTATCCTTTTATTGTGGGCGCGTGTGGAGCAGCGGTTGGAGGTGCCCTGCACACACGTTTAATCGATCCCCGTGCCCTACCAAGCCTTCCATCCCTCCGGGGTCGGCGAATTGGTACAAGACTTGTCGGGAGGATAGCAACACTGGCTTGATACATCGATACCACAGGTCAAGATATATACGAGATATGCATTCGATCATCTCTAACAATGCTTGATGAAGTCGAATGCAGGGCGCATCCATCAGGGATTAATCAACGTCGAGAGCTTTATCCTTTATCCTTTTATTATTATTGTCATCCTTATTATTACTAATATTATTATTGTATTCGTGCCATTGGAATTTTCCCGATGGTTTATGTCTCATCATGGCTAAGAAGTGTAATTTGGGAGCTAAGAGATCATTCCGTGTTGTGTCACCTATAATAAAACATTTAGCACCAAAAAAAGTGATACTCTTTCTAATGGGGCTCTTAAAACCACTCTGAAATACATCAGCGACTTCAAAACTATTTAGTGCCACAAGCTTGGGCTTTCCAATTATTAAGAACTCTAAGCGATACATACGTTTATTCATGTTATTTCAGCACAAAATTACTTCAGTGCAAAAGTGGCGAAATTTGAAACCCATGCAAAGGTTTTTGTATGTTTCGAATTCTTTCAATGGGCATGACTAGTCCCTTAACGTTGAGAAATACAACATTGGGGAGCCAGCTAGCATAAATTTATTACAATAGAGGCGCAAGAATCTTGAAGGAATGACTGTCTGATGTTAGATATAGAAGAAGTACATTATATACTCGAAGTCATTTCGCAACTTCAAAATCTGCCCGTATATGCGGTGCTGGTCAACTTTCTTTATTCTAAAACATAGCATTATCTGAGCAGGTTTGAAAACGATTCCAAGTTAAATCATAGCGCTGTTTTTATTAGATATCCCATTTCATTCTACCATCAGCATCAATTACTTTTGTCAGTCGTATACATTGGCGATTTCTCTTCCTACTTCGTTCCGGCAATCACCATAAAATTGAACGACATCGTTATTCTTACGCATCAAATCCCAATACTTATGCGATTATTGTTCGAGACGAGACATCATCGTATTAAAGGGTTGATTTGTCCTTATTAAAGGACCGGATGTCGCTCTTATTGTGGCGACATCGCGTTGATGATCTGACTCCATCGCGGTCGACTGCAGGCTATTGGTCCACTAAAATCGTTTGTTGACCCCTGTCCGCATCCTATGTCGCTTAATGTGAATTGTTTAGCCGAATGACATCCAATGGTATGTTTATCGTAATGACCACACAATTCGATGCTACTCGATATTTCCACGTATTAAGATACTTATTTGTCACCATATGGCTTCGTGGTAAGCTGAAAAATACGAACGACACAAAGTGGTGATGTTCAGCAATGGTTCACTTACTAGAGTTACGTAATCTACTCGGATTTTCTGCTTGGAAGCCCAAAATGAGTAAATTCTCTCGTTAGAATCTGCGCAGTAGTTGAAGAAACTTGGCTGCATAACTGCAAACCTTCCTCAGATCGATCTGAAAAATGGCAGATCATCCTAATGATGATACCGGACCCACCTGGGGTGCCGCGGAACCTCCTAGTTGCCGAAAAAACGAACCAACGAAGCGAGGAAACAGAGAGTCGTCTTAATTTGCAAATAATCTTGGGACTACACCGATGCTGAGATATTTGCAAAACTCTGGACCGCAGGTGTCCATGGTGGGGAACGAACGGGCTATTGTCCTTTCCGGAGAGAAACGCGTTCACCACACCACGCGGGTCCTTCGTTTCGCCTGTCTCTCAGCTAATTCTATCGATCTCTGCCATCAGCAATCACCCGTCAGCGGGATTGATCTGGGGAGCACAAATCGGCAATAAACCCAGTTAAGCTGAGGCTTTTAGTTATAATCACAATTTTAACTTATTATTTACTGCCTGTTCTTTTTAATGGCAGGTATATAGAACTATCTAAGAGACAGGCGAAACGAAGGACCCGCATGGTGTGGTGGTGAGCGCGTTGCTCCCCGAAAAGAACAATAGCGCATTCGTTCTCCACCGCAAACACCTGCGGTCCGGAGTTTTTCAAATATCTCAGCATCATTAAAGTTATATTTCACATTATATAACCTGCCATTAAAAAAGGTAGGCAGTAAATAATAAGTTAAAATTCTTCATTCTCTTTTTATTCCTTCGCTTTCCCTTGTTTGTCGAGATTATATTTAGAGCTTTTTCAGTTGTTTTCCTTTGACGGTCTCACACCTGGAACGTGGTTCGCTTTTCGGATTTACTACCAGTTACATTACCAGAATTCTCCTGAAGCAGAGCATGATCTTAAAACGAAGCAGGTTGACGTTCAAACGACTATGTTTGCGTATTTCAAAAAGAACAGCCGTTTGTCTTTTTTTTCTTTTGCAGAAAAACTCATATCCCGGTTTGAATTCGCTGAAGCCTTTGCTCTTAATGTTCTCTACTTACGACTTTTCTCACCGTTTTCGTTGCAGTGTCTCAAAACTCCTTTCTTTACGCAGCTAATCCGCTATTGATTCGTCTCCTTAAATGTACATGCTTGTAAAGCGCTTTAATGCAAACAATTAATGTTGAGGCAAACAGGGATTTCGGAAAGTATTGACAAAAAGAAAACGATAAAAGAAAAAATAAGAAAAAGAAAAAATGGAATGGTAGAGTTTGTTCTAATCACAAATGACATTTTTGTTTTTCGAAAATAGCTTTTCATTGGGCTCTTTGCTGTGGATTGGATTTTACTTTGTCAACTTTCATCCTGTTTTACAAATTTACGTATATCTGAAGCCATTTGTTTCTGGAAAATCTTTTTTGATCCAGGAGATTATCGTGCGTACGAAGGATTCTGAGCATGAGGATCCAATGAAGATTAACGACAGTATTGCGTACATCGACGATCTGTTCATTACTAAAGACAACATCTACATTGGTGTGGCGTCCATTTTTAAGGATACAAGCAAGGTTATAGAAATTTGTGTTATCCCTTTTATGCTTTTTTAATAGCGTCATGTCATTACTAAGAAGCCAAACTCATTAAGTAGAATACCGTTACTAAGCAACATATTGTAAACTTATTTCCTATTTTACTAGAAGTTCTTTTTTCACAGTTCACTGATTTATTGATCGAACCAGTTTGAAATCTCGCTTACTTACTTGACACTTGAACGGCCCGTCCTCACTGGTTATGCGGCTCCAGCATAATCTCCACTTTTCGGAGATTTGCTGGTAAAGCCATTGTGGTTCTCTGGAATGCCGAGGTCAGCTTGGCCAAAATCTGCCTCAGTTTGGTATCATTCTCCACATTTTAAAAACTGGCTTTCATTGAACCTTTCATTATTCTCCACAGATTTTCTGTATAGAAAGCTCTAAAATGAGATACTATCCTGTAATTAATGCAACGTTCTTTAGTGTTCTACTGCGATGTGAATAGAAAAATTCATCAATTAGGACAACTCATCGATGACGTGAAACAGTTTAATATTTCCATCATGGGATGGAATGTCCTAAATTTCATAGCATGGGATGCTAAAATTCCGTTAAACCTACGCCACGTTAGGTTCCCTTACACTATTTGTGGCTTTCTAGCTGCCAAAGAGAGGAGGTTAAAAGTGAGTCCCTCGCACGAAATGTGGAGCTGCTCCTGTCACTCCAGAGAGAGGAAAGCAATTGGCAGCTTCTCATAGGAAAATGGTGACGCTCTGATGTCAGGATCGAGGAAACACATTTCAACGAGGAAGTCTGGCACGTCGCTGAGGTGAATGGAGACTTTCCTAATGCCAGCCTGACATCTTCAACTACTAAAGTTGATAATATAGAATAAACTGTCTTTTTCCACTTGATTTCATTTCATAGCCTTCTTGCTCATCTTTGGATATTTAGGCTCTGTTCAAAACATTTAAAAGAACTCCGCTGTACACATCAAGCTGACTGAAAAGTAATCCTTCGTATTCTTGTTGAGAGGGCGCATGTGGCGCAGTGGTTGGAGGAGCCACTGCGACGCGCACGTGGAATGCGCCCATATCCCACCAAGCCTTCCATCCCTCCGAGGTCGGCAAATTGGCACCAGACTTGTCTGGGAGGATAGCAGCACTGGCTCGATACATCGGCAGGCCACCACGAGTCATTGTAAAGGCCAGATATGCACTCAATCACCTCAAACGATACTTAAAGAAGTCGAATGCATGGCGCATTCCTCAGGAATTGATCAACGCCGAAAGCTTCATCCTTTATCCTTTATTCTTGTTGAGCAAACGCGAGGTGTTATTTTATTCTTTATTCACCAATAAGTTGACGCTTCTGCGGTCTTCGCCTTCCTCAGACGCTGGAAAGGTCGGGTTGACAGCAATCTATTCGGCCAAACATTTCCATAACCAGACAAAGAAAACGCTAAACCAAGATTTCAATCACAATGAACACAGCTTTACACACTCACCGCTTTCTACGAGGCTTCCACTGGGTATGTCACGTGGAGACCAACAGCACAGAATTCACATGGAAGCCTAATGTGCCCTTCCCATCAGAATAACAGACTTATGTACTGAGTGTACCTTACATGAGATCAAATAAACTGTACCCGAGCTCATGCAATCATCGTCTGTACCATTAGGGCAAATTATGCAATTTTGCGTTGCACATAGACGGTCATATAGGCGGTTACGAACTAGCTGGCGCGTCAGATTACTCGGTGGCATTTCAACTTCGTTTACCGAATTCTCTAGACCCGCCCTTCTTAAGCAGCGTTTTATAGCTGCGCTTACATCGTTTGAGATGAAGGGTAGGAAAAACGGGACCTTTTTACCGCTAGAGTTGTCGTTTGGAGGCCTAGCGTTTTCCCTATACCTATCACGAGCTACAGTTTCGTAGCCATTGGAAATGGCTATTTGCCGTGCCAAATTCCGAGACTCCTCTCTCTGTTCCTTTCCCGTGCACACGTTAGTTGCTGTTCGAAACATGTTTCTTGCAAGCGCCCATTTCGTGTGAGAGGGGTGAGAGGAGGGGTAATGAACTAAGATGTTTTTACTACTTGGCTTTCGGCACCACTTCGTAATGTAGCCATTTTCCGACAGGCTGATTTGGACCTTTAGGAATGGAGGCCAGTTTTCTTTCGGCTTTTCTCGGGTGAACTTGATGTACTCTGACTGTTCATTCAACAACTCGAAACATTTGTCCATTTCCTCTTGTGTTGAGCAAAGGACAAAACAGTCATCTATACATCTGCAGTGGAGTAGTGGCCCGAGATCGGTCACTGGTGCTTCCACTTTAGACATAAACGCAATGGCAAGACTTGGTGCCAGTCGCTGTCCCATTGCCAACCCTCTTATTTGAGCGTACTACTTTCCGGACCATCTGAAGATTGAGCAGCTGAAGCATTTTTTTAAGAGTGTCATCAACTGCTCTGTCTTGAAGCCATACATGGTTATTTTCCCTTGGTGCTCTGTTAGGAGTTTGAATACGGCTTGCATTGCGGATTCATTCGAAACGTTTGCATAAAGAGCGGTAACGTCGAAGGACTCCATCACGTACGCGGTGTTGGGCTGCGCAGTACGTAGATCATCCAGAAACATCTGGGTATTCGTAAGATGGGCTGGAATGTCTTTCAACAACTGGGTAAATATTATGGTTAAAAGCCACGTTGTCCCATACGTTGGCCCGTCTACAAGCTAATTTTAGGTCTAACCTTAAACAATGACCGATCGGTAGACGCAATATCATCGTTGGATACTAACTCATAAGCTTTACATGCAAGTACATAAAGGACATGTTGGTAAGTCAACTTTAAGTTGAGAGATAGCTGATGGTTTTAAACCAGCAGCCTTTGCTATTTTGGCCCATTCGTGGTTCAATTTTCGGTATTTACTTTTAAACTCCTTCTCAGATAGATAATGGGCGATAAAGTGAAGCATCTTTCGTTATTTATGCATCTAACTGATCGGGAAATACGACAAACTCTCCACCGTTATCACTAACTGGTAGTCTTATGTTTGACGAAAATGAACCGCAGGGAAGAATGCCTCATAATCACGCGTGATATTGGGCAGTACATAAGCCTGTTATTCTGATGGGAAGGGCACATTAGCCTTCCACGTGAATTCTGTGCAGTTGGTCTCCACGCGACATTCCCAGTGGAAGCCTCATAGAAAGCGGTGTGTGCAAAGCTGTGTTCATTGTGATTGAAATCTTGGTTTAACTTTTTCTTTGTCTGGTTGTGGAGGTGTTTGGCCGAATAGATTGCTGTCAACCTGACCTTTCCAGGCCCTGAGGAAGGCGAAATCGGCCGAAACGTCAGCATATTGGTGAATAAAGAATAGAAATAATTAGCCTTCCACGTGAATTCTGTGCAGTTGGTCTCCACGCGACATTCCCAGTGGAAGCCTCATAGAAAGCGGTGTGTGCAAAGCTGTGTTCATTGTGATTGAAATCTTGGTTTAACTTTTTCTTTGTCTGGTTGTGGAGGTGTTTGGCCGAATAGATTGCTGTCAACCTGACCTTTCCAGGCCCTGAGGAAGGCGAAATCGGCCGAAACGTCAGCATATTGGTGAATAAAGAATAGAAATAACACCTCGCGTTTGCTCAACAAGAATACGAAGAATTATTTGATCACTGCCGTAGTTAATAAAAAGTTGGTCGTGGGAGTTACTAAGGGGTAATCTTTGTAGAAGGCCGTCTTTAGTTCTTCCGTTTTTTTAGTTCTTTCCATGTCTTCAATTTTTGACACTTGTGTTTATTCTGTTGAATTTTTGAATCGGTTTCAGGCATCTTGTTCCGTACATCATCGGTTTTTGGCATTTCTTGTTAATAATTGTTTCTTTGGTACAAGTACTCAAAAGTTTTGCAGTATGGGCTCCATCCTCATTGTTCTTTTCCAGTTCTCTTGAAACACGTTAGAATTTAAAATTTTTCACCTCGAAGACGTCCCTTATTTTGTCTTTCTACATAGTTCTACTTCATTTCTGATTCTCTCTTTTACTGTTCCTTTCGACCAGTCAAATTCTCTAACTTACCTTCTCATCCAGACATCGTTTCGGATTCTAACAAACGTAATTGTGTCATGGTATTATTTTAGCATCTTTACATTTTCAAAGTGCAGTTATAAAAAAAATGCTAACAAGAAAAGGAAAGAATTAGAGAGTGAGAAGATGAGTAAGAGAGAAGATGAAAGCACAAAGGAGTGGAACAGTTAGGAAGGGAGAGAGACTGGGAAGGGACACAAAAAATTAAAAGGGGTTAAATTTAGAAGAAGGGTTAAAGAATTACTTGCCATCAGTAATTAATGGTGGCAATCTTGCGTATGCTTCATTATAAAACCTATTACCCTCTAGGGTATCATCAACTGGTATCGTTTCATATGAGATGAACATTAGGCATAATCGCGTTCCGCCGGCCAATCAACATCCTCGAGGACCAACAAGGATTGCACAATAAACTTTAAGTGAACAAAGTTATTTTTGTTCCAATTTAGAACTTCTTCAAATAGATGGTGGCGTTTAAAGCCATAGCTTATTAACAATTAGGGTAAGCACAACTATGACAACTGAATTTGAATCACACTGCTTTTGAACTATTACTTACTTGGATACTTGAAAGGCCAGTTTTCACTGGTTGTGTGGACGGCAATATAACTTCCATTAGTCTCTCTATTGCGCAATCGTTGTTCGTGGTTTTTGAACTATTAGCTTTCTCGCTGCATCGAAGTTTTTCTAACTAGCTACAGTATTTTGTTAATATTCTGTTATTGTCGACGGCAGCAAGCAAGTGTTTTGCTGCTGCTAAATTCTCGACGAATGCATTTATTAATATTCTGGATATCACCTTTACGCTAGGGTGCGTGAGGCGCCACTGCGGCGCGCACGTGAAATGCGCCCATGGCCCACCAAGCCTTCCATCCCTCCGGGGTCGTCAAATTGGTACCAGATTTGTCTGGGAGGATAGCAGCACTGGCTCAATACATCGGCAGGCCACCACGAGTCAATTGTAAAGGCCAGATATGCATTCAGTCACCTTCAACGATACTTAATGAAGTCGAATGCATGGCGCATCCCTCAGAGATTGATCAACGCCGAGAGCTTTATAGTTTATCCTTTATCACCTTTACCTACCTCAGAGAACGATTTAAGGAATCTGAGCAAGCCGATAGGCAAGAACCAACGCGCACACATTCAATTTCACGGACTTAATGAAAATTTCTATCACAATAATGCTGAAATATTTCCAAAACCCGGAACCTTACATTTCTCTGATTCATTTTTCTACCTAGCAATGCCAATCACCTGTCGATAGGATTGATCCGGCTGGCACAAATCTGCATTGAACGCATTAAAGTTGAGGCTGTAGTAGAAATCACAGCGTTTATCTTTTTATTTACACTTTATTATTCAGCTAGTAATAAGCAGTAAATGAAATGTAAAACGTCGAGTATTTCTGTGTTTTAATCGAAGTTGTAGGTTAATTGAATACGAGACTAAATAGATGAGGCCCTGAAGATATCTCTTGGGTATGGCCTGGATTCGATTCCAACCCTATGCTTCAAATGAAGCGTGCAATCACTTTTGGTTGGATGATAAGCAATCACCCTCTTGTTTCCTCTATACGTTAATTAGTAAATTCTGTGGAGGTCTGACTATCTAGGAGCCTTCATATGAAGGTGGTCCATGTAACGTGTAAAGGCCAATGTAACATCAAGCATTATTTTCACGAACTCAGATCATAATGAAAAAGTCCGTTTTGTCTTAGGAAATTCTTTAAATTCCAATGCTTAGAAATTATTCTCCAGTAGAGCTTTTTTTTAATTCTCATTACTCGTTGACCGCGACGATGATGGGGAGATGTTTTTTGTCCATTATAAGTTAGATGCCAATACATCTATGCATATTGATGAAACGTCATTCAAGTACTTTGATATTTCCAAAATTAATTTTAGCAGTTTTCTTGGTATTTCTTGCAAAAAAAGGCGCTATTCAGGTGATTACTGTTATTGTGCCAGAACTGCGGTGTTCCAAAGGTGTGCTCAAACCGCTTGCTCAACAAGTGAGTTTATTCACTAACACATTTTTTCATCATCATGAAATAAAGGTAGAATTCAAGAATATGAGAACTGGGTTATATTCTTGGATTATTGGACGGCAGACACGAAATTACTCTTTGAGATTTGTTTGACTTTGGACCGACTTCATTGAATTTCATCCTCCTTCGAACTTTCAAACGTCTCTTAGACTGGTTGCTTATTCCTTTCAGGCATTTCCCTAAAGAAATGAAGACAAAATGATAAAAATAAGGACTAAAACGTTATCTTTAACGACAGCATAAATAGATTTACGATAATGGCAGAGTGCTAGTGAGAGAATAACCTTTTTCGCACGACTTAAGGCTTCTGTAAGCGTTTATCTCTGAAGTTCTATCATTAAACCTTAATACAATCAATATGTCAATAAGCACCGTGATCGATAGACATGAAGAGGTTGCAAAGCGACGTTGGATTGCTTTTGACACATCAATGGCGCAGGACGATTGTTATATTATTTTTTTTTATTTTGTATGACTCAACATCACATATCGTACCAATCCCATCACTTATTTTATTCAGCTCGATCTCCAGCATCCGTCATACACGAATTTTTTAAGATTTGCATATAGACTCGTTTACCAATCAATAACCTCGTCTTTTTTGGCGAATGTCGTCGAATATTGATTGAACTGACTCTTCTTAAAATCCTGCAATACCTCTGCTAGAGCGTTTCCAAATCTTCACTAAGGACAGTCGCCTGCATTTGTGAATTAGTGGGAGTTTTTCCTATACAAGTCCAGTGTCGTTTCATTGAGGAATAGAGGGCTTAGTGGGCCCCGGGTAGGAATCGAACCAGTGAACATATTTCGTGTGTTGAGAACAAACTAATACGGGAAATGTGCATGGGAAAGAGTATCGAGAACATTTAATTTCTAATGGATTAGAGGCGCAAGTGTGAAGATGGTATAAAGATTTGTGGCATGCGTTATAAGATAGAGAATGCTCTCTACACTTGTGAAATACTAGTCTTATTTGCAAAACTCTAAACCGCAGATGTCTATGGTGGGGAACGAACGCGCTGTTGTCTATTTGGAGGAGTAACCCGTTCACTACCACACCATGCGGGTCCTTCGTTTCGCCTGTCTCTCAACTAGTTCTATCGGGTGATTGCTGATGGCAGATCTACAGTGGTGCTGAGATATTTGCATAACTCAGACCCTAAGCTGAGACTAAAGTCAAAATCAGTGTTTGTGGCCCATTATTTTTTCGCAGCAAGGATTTTTTTTCCCAGATTCGAGCCCGCGATTACCCTTTCGTGAACTGGGTTCTGAGTTTTGCTTGTATCTCAGCATCATTGTGGTTATATTTCACAAAATTCGCTGTTATTAAAAATGTTGAGCGGTAGATAAAAAGTTACACTCCACTTCAATTATACTCCCTCCACTTCAAAAACGCCTAAGGCGTTTATTATTAAAAGTAGTCAGCACCCTTGGAATCCAAACATTTCTCCGTGGTTTTCTTTCACATCACAGATATAAAAGGATCTCCTGCGGGTTCCAAAAAAATTTCGCATTTAACAAAATCTCGATGCAGATGGCAGATTTTTTGGTAGGACTCTAAGGTATTTGCATTGAGGGGTTTCCAAATCGTCATCACAGGCTCTTACCGAGCAGTGAGCATGAGAAGATGGATTGCTCCCCTTGCAAATCTTTTCTGAACTAAGCTAAAACGAGCTTGCTATAATAATTTTGATCCAAAATTCGAATTGTTAGCCAATTAAACGTTTTTATACCAAGCTGGTGTCATTGCCGGGTTTTAATGGAAGGCGCTTTTTAAGACGTTGGCATAATAGATATATAATAGTTTTAGAGGAAAAGTTTATGAAATTTCCCAATTAAACTAGAAAAAAAAACTACAGGAAATTAGTAAAATTTTTAAAGCCGGCTGTTTACCTAAAAAAGTTGTTAATATTTTTTTATTCCAATTAGCGAAGATCTATAGTATTTTCAGGTGAACCGCCACGCCTCGTTTCACTTCGACCTCACTGCGTTAGGAGGCTCAGATAAAACCTGTACCCGTATCTGCGTCTTTCCATTTCTTAGGGTTGCAATTCAAAATCGCACCAGTGAGACATTCCGAGGCAAGGAGTGGTGCGGTAGCATCGCTGAGGCGCGGCAGCTCGTCTCCAGTGGTGGAACTCGTCCGCATGGCGTAATCTGTTTAGTGCTGATGATAATGAAAATCTTTCCTTTGTCACTGTTTCTGTCATGACAGACTTTATACAAGAACACTTTGTTATCTCAACGATTTCAAACCTCATACTTTGGAGCTCTGTTTTGTCCTCCTACGGTGCGGTAGGTTTGATTCACTTATATAAACTAACTTCTTGTTGATTTAGTTGGATAGATCACGGATACTCGACACTTTTACATCAAATGCGTGAACTTTTAAGAACACTAATACGCATTAAAAAATCTGCTCTGCAATTCCAAACAATTTTTCCTGGTTTTCATACAGAGATCGTAAAATCTTTATGAGCCACATCAATAACTCACTTATATCGCGCAGATTCCTTGACCAGTTTACAGTATCATCTTCCGCCTTGCACTTTGTATCCGATGCATGAATGGAATAGTGCCATTTTTTCCAACATAACCCTTACTTCTTCTCCTCAGGAATCACAGATCTCGTTATCGCAATCTCTTTTCTAGGAATGCGTTCCGCTTCCAGGGATCTTGCATCACAGAAAATTTTATACCTTATCACCTTCTGTATTGTGTGTTGTGTGTTAGTGTAAATACACATACATTCTCTTCCTGTTTTCATGCGGTCATTTATTTTTAATTCCGTTTAGTTTCTTTTCATCTTAGTTAATGTGTTGATTGTGGATCGATCTCATTGTTTTTTGCATGTTGTATCCGGTGTTACCTTTGTTGTAAAAACTGATCACACTCTTTTACGTTGCTTTTAAATACGATCGATAGATCAGGGGTCATATATTTGTCACAGCTCAAAGTTTTCTTTTTTCATTCGTGATAATGTATCAAAATCGTTTGTGACAGTAAAGAACTATCGACTTTGCTTTGTGAGCGAATAATCATCGATTAGAAGACGACGGGAAATCTAAGCAGAAATCCACTAACAGTACAAAAAAAAAGTTTCTTCGAATGATGAATTAGAAATAAAAATGACGGTTATAGAATGAAAATATTGGTCGAGAGAAGAACGGAACGAGCATCGCAACGGTTCAGCTTTTAAAATGTGAGCACTCGGAAAGAGTAGTCGCGGGCTCGAATCTGGCCAGGCGTTCAAGTCTTGAAAATATCTCAGTATTATTGTGGTAACTCACGGATCACCCTCATATGAGGGATCCTGATAGCCGGTTAGTCGCGAGGCTACGTGGCGCATCCCCAGGTGGTGGATAGGGGGTCAATCGCAGACGAAAAGCGATCTTTGCTTCTCTGAGACGGAAGTGGATCAAGGGGATGGACTCCCTATTTCTGCTGCACCGATTTGGCACATACTTTCTGTATTTGCTAGGCGTATTTATGCATGCGTGTGTGGGTGCGTTCTAGTTTATCCAACTGTAATATCGGTTGAGCTTTCGACAATTCTGTGCTCAATGGATTTTCGAAAATGTTCCGGAATATGAGAGTTCACTGAGTTCATGTTTCATAACGGCTTTTTTTCATTACTGGTTTTTCGTCTCCTTTGCATGCAGAATTAGACAGACCAAGTTGGATTCGTATCATTGCATATGTTTCGTTGCAGGATTTACTGTTGCCTGCAGAAAATTAGGATCGGATTGCAGAAAACTTCTCTTCGACTCATTAACCCCGGTTCCTGTTTGTATTGAAGACATGAGAGCATTTAAGCAAGGTTACCTTGTGACAAGGGCGCGCGTGGTATAGTGGACGGAGGCGCTTCGCGATACACATATCGGATCGATCCTTGTGCACGTGGCTCACAAAGTCCTACTTACCTCCGTGGTCAGCAAATAGGTACCAAACTTGTCTGGGAGGATAGCAGCACTCACTCGATACATCGGTACGTCACCGCAAGGTGGCCCATTCGTAAGCGTTGATCAACGCTGAGGCTCTCTATCCTTTATGCAACTGTATCTCATCGGGATAGGTGTAGAGGAGAAAGCAGGACCCCTAACGATAATTCTTATTAAGGTATTAAACAGATTGATGTTGTATTTATCAGTCTTAGCCTTAACTTCACGGAGTCTCCAAGAATTGAAAAGCCTGTAATGACTACGGGGTCAGGATATTGTTATCGAACTTGTCTGGGAGAAGCTCACTTCCTGCTCTTTAACGGGGAATGTTTGGGCCGGTTACCTCAGGACTCCTAGGAGAATCCACTTGACCAGAATTCAATGATATTTATAATGGAAGCCTCAAGCAGTAACCGAACCAAATGGCAAAAACTTGGAGGGCCTTCGTAGATGATAGATACGATACAAATGTAGACCATAGTGCTCCAGACACATTAACAACCTCTAGAGACGTCTGTGCCCTATTACACTCATCACTGCGTAAATAACAGTCTCACCTGTACGTAGACTAACCTCCGCAATGTATGCGATGAATTCAGTCGCACGTTGACGTTTTACCACTCATAAACTGTACAGGCCAAACATGCATTCATTTTCGTCTGTTATACCAAATGGAGTGAAATGGATGGCGCTTTCTTAAAGTCTTATTCAACGCTAAACGTTTTAACCTTTGTTCTTTACTGATAACAATGATGTGTAACAATGAAATCAACTATGGTAATCCGTTATTGGTGTTTTGCATTGTACAATGTTCTTGTGGAGAGTTAGTAAATCAGTGGAAACTGGATTGTTTAGTTTGTAATAATGATACACTATTCTCTTTTCTTGTCAAACAATTACAGTTCGTATTGTCCACAGCGACAGCTCCATTATGCTGTGCTATTTCGCAGTAGTTGGTCCTAATGTGTAACCCTCAAGCATAGTTTTATACGATTTAGATACTTACGTAATCTTTCGAGTCTTTCCACTCTCGCTCAATATCAAACGTAAGTATGTATAGTACAATACCTCTTTGTTTTGTGCTATCCAGATTGAAACAACTGCGGTACACCACGAGATCTTTTGTGTTATACGAAAATACTTATAGCTTATTAGATTTTTTCGCTCCTCAGTTCTTCAACTGTTCACCGATAGAATGTCGATTTTCCTCATACTGCAACAATTCCACATACCATAACATCATCAGTAAACAGCCACAACCAACTGGGCGATAAGAGCGACTTGCAACTCTATTCATTGAAACATAGATGACATTTCTGTGCTTGTAGTTCGGTAGCTACTCTTCGAATTGCATCGTTGCCTCGGAACTGTCACCCACGGAGGTCGTTGGAGTCCTGTTCTGGTTTGAGTAAAGCTTGAGGACTTGTTATCCCCTCTACTCATTAACATTGAAAATGCTGAGTGAAAGTGATTCACCCAAAACCACAAGATAAATTATGAAAAAGGACAAAGCTCTAGGCGTTGAACAATCCACGAGGAATGAGACATGTATTCGACTTCACTAAACATCGCTGGAGGTGATTGAATGCTTCTCTACTTTTTGCATTGACCCGCGATGACGTACCGATGTATTGAGTGAGTGCCGCTGTCCTCCTAGACAAGGCTGCTACCTATTTGTTGACCACGGAGGTATGTAGGACTTTGTGAGCCACGTGCACAAGGATCGATCCGATATGTGAATCGCGAGAAAGGACGTTCCCGAACTCTCTCATGTTCAAAGTCACACTCGCCACAACGACATTGCGTAAATCAGCGTTGCACTTTGCGTTCGTTGTCACTTCATTGGCTCCATACCTTATGAATCCTTCAAATCGTTTTTGCTGCTCTGCATCCGCGTTTGGAATGGATTCATCGAATTTCTTGTTTTGACATCTTAAATTCTAACACTTATGATTTGTTGAAAACACAAAAACACAAAACGATATTATAAATCAGTAATCCAGAGTAGAACGGAAGTAAAGCGGAAGAAATTAAAGCAATCCTTGTGTTGTCGAGGGCAAAATAACCTTCGTCTTGACGCCTAATAGTACGTCACTCGAAAAAAATATTTCCTGGAAATATACGAGCAAAACAAAGTATGCTACAGGTCGTCCACGAATTTCCGCACATATTTGTATAAGAAACTACTATTTTGACCGTCATTCAATGCAATCAACAAGTCGTTTTTTCACCACAGCTCTTCCTTTATTCCATAGATTGAGTTTGCCTTCCACATACATTATTTATTTTACTAATGAAAAAACTTCGACTTCAGATTATGTACGGATTGTACATGATACTGTTGATGGCTTTGTGCCTCTTCACTCTCAGTGTTCAACACCGTCGAAAGCACGGTGGTGGTGTGTTTATGTGCTTTGTTCATTAACTCCATGACTTTTCGTCGAGTGTTATTCTTTTAATAGAACGGATTAGACGAAAAGCTTTATGAGATAGTCTAACAGAAGTATCCTGAAAGCTCTGTTTTTCTCTTTTTGTCTGAAGTTAATCAAAATTAACGATGGCCACAAAATCCTCCTGTCTATCTCAAACAACGATTTGTTGATCACACAAAGGTGACCATGATGAATTGGTTTTAACTTGTTTGCTTACCTGCTACTTATTTTTCCCCATAAAATCTTTTTTGTGCTACAAAACAGCTTTCGCTTCCTAGAAATGGGGTTGAAGCCCTGACAGAGAAGAGCTTCGACCTGCACTTTTTAACTCCTAAAAACTCTTTTGAGGACCATCGACTATCTCATTAACCACTGAGATTCTTTTCTCCGAAGTTGGCTATAAAATGTTTTCGCTCACAAAAGCACCACATGGGAAGAAGTTGCTGCGAATGTAGCAGAACATGAATCCTCCTGCAAATGACTGCTTTTTGCACGGACCCTATAAACACTACACCTAATAATGAGCATCCGTGCTGCATTTATGGGATGAGGACGGTTTTGCCGTCGGTATGAATCTATTTAAATTCACACAGTGTGCCAAGAACAACTAGCGCCGTAGCATGCGGTTGTCACACACAACCGGGCTTATTCTCCAATTTATAAATGATGAAATGAATTGAGCAACGTAAAAAAATTCCGCCTCCACAATATTTTCTTATCTAAATACGATTCTGATGTTTTAAATTTTAGGAAGACTTCGGGCCACTGGTTCACGAAGCCCTGGTGGACGAAGTCCATCAGGTCCAAGTGCCATTGGTGGACCAAACAATCCTCCAAGAGGCTCTTTTGGTAGTCCATCGGGCATTGGTTCAGGACGCTTTGGTCCAAGAGGCTTTGGTGGCACTGGCAAGCGAGGATTTGGTGGCCGCTTTGGTTAACAATGTTGCTGATAAATTATAACACGATTTTCGAATAGAATGTCGATTGCAACTAGAAATCGAAATGAACAGCCTCCAAACTGAATATTTTTAGTACTGATGATTAATTAAAGAGATGAGGAACAACAGTTTTTTCAAAGCACCTTTTTGGAAGGCACGGAGTGTATTAAGGGTTCCTATCAGAGATATTACTTTTGCCTTAAATTCTGTAATTCTTTCAATTAGATTATGTAGCACCTTATTTACTTACCTGGATACTTGGACGGCTCGTCTTCACTGATAGTACGGGGTCCAGTACAACTTCCATTCTCCGAAGACTTGCTGGCTTAGCCACTGTGGTTGCTGGAGAATTCAGGACAACCTGGCCAAAGTCTGCCCCAGGTCGTCACCACCACATGCAGTCACAGTGCTTGTGGAACAGAGAGAGATTTACCACCATGCGACTTTGATACCAGGACGGTGATGGGTCCTGGTATTGGTTTACTTCCAGCTAGACTTCTTGATGGAAACGCTGGACTCTTTCTTAGCTTGGGAGACTTTGCCAGGGGATGAATCGCACACTGTGGATCGCAGCCCGACACCCAGGAACACCTCCCAGCCACGTTGAGGTGACAAACTGTTGGGAGGTGTAGCACTATGATCTCGTTAAAAAAAACATTTCAGGGATGTTCGTTATTAGTACCCAGGATCGACTTTCCATTAACCTCGGCATTGGATTATGAATTCGTCGTTTTCTCTTTCAGCAATCGCGAGGTTGTCAAACAGCATACATTTACTTTCATGCAATAACACACACAATACAATCGTAGGTGACGTTTCGGCAGAATCCCCTTCTTCAGAGAATAGTTGGTGGGTCAATATTAATATGCAATTCTACTAGGTCTAATGCCAAAATAGCCTTGCAGCGAAAGTTTGAGAATCTGTTGAATAATTCGCGTGTCTCGGCTTCAAGAAACCATAGAAAAACGAACTTTGCTAGGAGTCAAAATACGGTTGATGCTGCACCAAAAAAGTCTAGAGTCACCGTACTTGGGGACAAGACATTACCTGAGAGTGCGCGCTGGTTTCAGAATTGGGCCCACGCTTTTCACCATCACAGCCCATTTCTAAAACGATCTTGCGTAGGATAGCATGCTACCTTTATGAACTTCAAGATCGACTCCGTTATCAGGCTAAACAAGGAGCAGCAAAAAGAGCTGAAAATCAAGAGGCGGCGGGATTACCGCCATCTCCTTTTCCTAGAACGTTTTTCAGACAGCAGGACTCTAACGACGGAATTGACATAAAATTCCGCTTGTATCCGGACGGCGTTCTCAAGACCCTTAATGACCACCGCGATAGAAGGCTTATCTCTAACCTCACAGCCGCACAAAAATGTGGCTTGCGAGAAATTAGAGAATTAATAAACTCGAAAACGATAAGATTGTCTGTCAGTGATAAAGGAGGAGAGTGTGTTAGTTAGCCAGTGGATTGGGGAGTTGGTCGGATTTGTCTTTTGTCCGCAAACTGTACGTGGAATGCTCGACTTTGTATAAATTCGCCACGCGGGACTTTTTTCCGTAACTACCGTGGACAACCTCGAGTTTGGGTTATAACAGTTTATAGCAATAACAACAGTACAATAATAATATGTAATATGTGACGATATTTGGTTAACTGGATGTATACGAACGAGATTGAGATGAGAACAAGTGATGCAACTGAAGGAAACTAGTCGGACACTCGGGCTGGGGCACTGATGAACTCAGGGCCTGGATGAAGAGCCAACGAACTCTACGAGCACTTGAAGACGAAAGCTATGAACTGTATCACTTCTGTAGTGGGTGGAGCTTTGTCAATGGGAACTAACGACCTTGCTGTTATAAGCGAACAGTTAATGTAGAATACATGCGTAGAGAATACTAACTATTTAAGGAATAGTTACTATAGAGAGTTCGTAGTTATTCCTCACCAGTTGGATGTTAAGATAACGGAGGAACATCGTAGTGATGCTACCCTACATCGCCCATCCTCTGAAAAGGAATACAAACATCAATACCGGAAGTTAAACGAGCAATGGGTCAGCGTGGCAAAGGCTACAGGTTATTTCACACCTTAAGACAATAAACCAACATGTCTCGTCTTGTACCTACTTATTAAGACACATAAGTGGGTATCTCCTAATGATTTTGCGTCAACCAATCATCACCATTCAAGGTTAGACCCATCATCAGCCGTGTAGACGGGCCAACGGATAGATTAACCTAGTTTTTAAGCCTAATACTAACCCAGTTGCTTAACCACATTGGAGCCCACCTCACGAACACCCAGATGCGCCTGGAACGTCTACGTGACGCGTCTCCTAATAACGTATGCGTGATGGAGTCGTTCGATGTTACCGCGCTGTACACCAACGTATCGAATGACTCCGCAATGCAAGCCATCTTCGAACTTCTTGTTGAACAAGAAGGAAAAATAAAATGCATACCTTGCCCATCCAGCAGCTTATGGCTCTCTTAAAGGAGTGCCTAAACTCCTCGATTTTCAGATGGTCTGGGAAATACTACGCGCAAATCAGGGGGCCGGCAGTGGGACAGACACGACAAAGTGGTACCGAAAACCAAGTAACAAAAACATACTGGTTCACTCCCTTTCTTATCACCCTTCACACACAAAGAGGGCGCTTGTGAGAAACATGTTTCAAACAGCCACCTCTGTGTGCACAAGTAGGGAACTAAGGAAAGAATTGCGCGACTTGGCTCGGCAAATAGACATCTCCATTGGCTACGAAATTGTAACCCCACGAGATAAGTTTCGAGGGAGAGCGACGCTCCAAAAGGAACGGTTTGGCCAAAACAAGGTCCCGTTTATCTCGCCCTTCATTAGCGATGAAATAAGCACAGCGATGAAACGATGTTCAAGAAGGGCAGATCTAGAGGAATCGATAATTGAAATACCACCGAATACTCTGCGTCGCCAATTAGTTCATAACCGCTTGTATGACCGTCTATGTGAAACACAAAATTGCGTAATCTGCCCTTATAGCAGGAACGGTGACTGCATGAGTTCAGGTACGATATACCTGATCTCTTGTGGTATTTGCGGAGAACAATATATTGGCGAAACGGGCAGACCTTTATGTATCCGCATAAAAGAACACCTAGATGGCAAACAAAAAGCAAGGCAAGGCACGCCATTAGGCACGCATAGGATACAAAAGCATAACGGAGACGATTTTGATACAAAAGTCGCTATCCTCGCACGGGATACTAAAACACCAACACGCAAACTCCTCGAGGCTTTTTGGATAAATGTCAAAAATCGTACAATGAGTAGCAGGGAGGAATGTCCCGAGGTTACGCGTGATCTCGCCCCTTACCTTCGCATCAATCGTTGAGGGGGGTGCTGCAGTCGTCAGCCAAATGCGACTCTGAGCGGCTGTTCTTCTTCGGTGGAGGAGAGGTGAAAAAGCGGTGGGTTTTTTCGGTAAGCCGTAGATCTTGTAATTATAGCTCAGATTTTCATCTTTTTCTTTTTGTGCTATAGAAGTGTTTGACCTAGTAAGTTGCGTATTAGTGGGGGTGCTGCAGTCGTCAGCCAAATGCGACTCTGAGCGGCTGTTCTTCTTCGGTGGAGGAGAGGTGAAAAAGCGGTGGGTTTTTTCGGTAAGCCGTAGATCTTGTAATTATCGTTCAGATTTTCATCTTTTGTTTGTGCTGTTGAAGTGTCTGACCTAGTACGTTTCGTATTGGTGTACTCTTCCAGGCTCTGAAGAAGGCGATTCTGCCTAAACCTCAGCTACGATTGTGTTGTATGTGTGTTATTGCATGGAAGTAATTGTATGCTGTCTGACAAGCTCGCGATTGCTGAAAGAGAAAACGACGGATGTTCGTTATTGTCATTTCGTGAACCCTGTTACCTTTAACTAGGAAGCAGATTTTAGATAGAGCAAACTTATTAAACCGAAAAGTACTAGATCAGAAGGCGACAAATTCTAGAAAACGGATTCCGATGCAGAGCGGTGAGCAATACGTATTAGAATAAACTACAACACATAACGGCCGAAGGTGATTGAAGGGGAAGGCTAATTTTTACGAGTGTTTGAAGAGTGGAAATTACGCACACTTAAAGAAGAAACTTCACTCTATCTCATTGATAAGTTATATAACTTTATTCCTTTTATTCCGTGTATTTTTTGAAATTTGGACTTTCTAAAATTGAAGGCAAAACCTGTAATTTAAAACAGGCACCGCCAAAGTGGTTGCTGCAAACGCCAGGGAGACATTGAAGAGCTCAGTCGCGTTCCTTTGAACGAAAGACTAGCTGTTCGTTTTTTTTTCATAAAAACTAAAGGAAATATGTGCAGTGTACGCCAGAAAATCAGCATTTCAGCCAAATTTGACAACTTGTTGCTGCAAACAAAGATCTGTGCTGTCTAAAGATCATTGTTCCGATTAATGAAGCACATTCAGACAGACACATGTTAACCCAAGGCCAAAGGAAGAAATTTCCTATAACATTAATAATAGTCAACGCGTCCTAAGTACTGTGTATAAATAAATATTGTCAAGGAGTAACCTCAAAGTTTTCGGCACTGAACAACAGTGAGGAAATACGCCGTACATTCAACTTCACCAAGCATCCTAACATACAATAACATGAGGTGGCTTACCGTACAGAGTCAATGTTTCATCTCCATAGACAAGTCGGTTAGGAATTTTCTGACGCCGAGTTATGAACACGTCGACTTGCTCGAAGTGTGGAATAGGACCAAGATCCAATGTATTTCAGGACACCTCTGTTCACTCCGCTACACGCCAGCCAAATTCCAAAACCTGATTCACTCCCCTTTTTTTTTAAAATGTTTGAGCGAAACGCTCTTGCATCATATCCATTCGATAATCGTTTCCAATGTTTTTTTTTTCCTGACTAACATTTCATCACATCCACTATTTACCAACGCTCGCCGTTTTCGCTAGTTCGCCGAAATTGACAGAGAAAAAATAGTTGATCACATCTAAAAAAGGAGAAAGATGATTCATCAACATCGACGCAGTTTTTGATGTATTGTCTTCGAAAACTGCAATGATCAATGGCAAACCAGGTCTCTTTCGGTTTCTACCGGGTGAATCTAATATACTCAGACTGCCCATTCAATAATTCAAAGCATTTGTCCATCTCCTACTGAGTAGAGAAGTTGACAAAACAATCACCTATTCTAATTTAATCAATAACGAAAACAGACCATCTGAAGATCGAGCAGTTTAGGCACTCTTTTAAGAGACTGCAGTAGAATAGTTGCCGGAGGTCGATAACTGGGGCTTCCATTCTAGACATGAACGCAATGGCGAGAGTTGGTGCCAGTCACTGTCCCATTGCCAACCCTCTTATTTGAGCTTAATATTTCCCAGACCATCTGAAGATCGTGTAGTTTAGGCACTCTTTTAAGAGAGCCATAAGCTGCTGAATAGACAAGCCATGCATGTGTATTCCTCCTTCATGTTCAACAAGAAATTCGTGAATGGCTTGCATTGCGGAGTCATTCGATACGTTGATGTAGAGCGCGGAAAGACTCCATCACGTACGCGTTGTTAGGAGACGCGTTACGTAGACGTTCTAGGAACATTTGGGAGTTCGTGAGGTGAGCTGGAATATGGCTAAGCAGTTGGGTAAGGATTCGACCTAGAAACGATGTTATCCTATCAGTTGCCCGTCTACACAGCTGATGATGGGTCTAATCTTGTGAGAGAGTGGATTGGTAGACGCGAGATCACCAGCTGATACTAACTTATGTGTCTTAATAAGTAAGCATAAAAAAAGACATGTTGGTTGATCTATTTTTAAATGGGAAATAACTATTATGAATTCGTCGTTTTCTCTTTCAGCAATCGCGAGGTTGTTAAACAGCATACGTTTACTTCCATGCAATAACACATACAACACAATCGTAACTGACGTTTCGGCAGAATCGCCTTCTTCAGAGCCTGGAAGAGTATACTGATAGGCAATCTACTAGGTCAAACGCTTAAACAGCACAAACAGGTCGATGAAAATCTGAACGATAATGACAAGATCAATGGCTTCTCGAAATCCAATGCTGAGGTTAATAGAAAGTCGATCCTGAGAAATAACGGAGTGTCTTAAGCCCGCTGCCTTTGCTACTGTGACCCACTCATTGTTAAGTTTTCGGTATTGTCTTTTGTATTCCCTTTCGGACGATGGGCGATAAGGGGTAACATCGCTAAGACATTCCTCCGTTATCTTAACCTCTAAGTGCCGAGGAATAACTACGAACTCTCCCCCTTTATCACTAACTGATAGTCAAATGGTCTTTGATTTTATTAATTCTCTAATTTCTCACATGCCACATTTTTGCGCAGCTGTGAGGTTAGAGATGTACTTTCTATCGCGATAGTGAGAAAGGGTTTCGAGAACATCGTCCGAAAACATGCGAAACTTTGTATCAATTTCGACGTTGGGGTCCTGCTGTCTGAAGAACGCTCTGGGGAAAGAAGATGGTGGTAATTGCAGCGTCTATTCGTTTTCATTTCTGTTTAATGTTTCTTTTGTGGCGTTATATCGGAGTCGACCTTAAAGTTCATACAAGTTGCATGCGATCCTACGCACAGTTACTTTAGAAATGGGTTGTTATGGTGAAAAACTTGGACCCAATTCAGGTAGTGAACGCGCGTTCTCAGGTAAGGTCACGCCTCCGAGTACCGTGACCCTAGATGTTTTTGGTGCATTATCAACCCTATTGC
>MQTX01000163.1:281111-373987 GCA_009735665.1 Angiostrongylus cantonensis | reverse complement strand
ACTTGGTTTTCGGTACCACTTTGTCATGTAACCGCTATTTGACAAGTTGATTTGAACGTTAAGAAATGGAAACCAGGTCTCTTTCGGTTTCTACCGGGTGAATCTAATATACTCAGACTGCCCATTCAATAATTCAAAGCATTTGTCCATCTCCTACTGAGTAGAGAAGTTGACAAAACAATCACCTATTCTAATTTAATCAATAACGAAAACAGACCATCTGAAGATCGAGCAGTTTAGGCACTCTTTTAAGAGACTGCAGTAGAATAGTTGCCGGAGGTCGATAACTGGGGCTTCCATTCTAGACATGAACGCAATGGCGAGAGTTGGTGCCAGTCACTGTCCCATTGCCAACCCTCTTATTTGAGCTTAATATTTCCCAGACCATCTGAAGATCGTGTAGTTTAGGCACTCTTTTAAGAGAGCCATAAGCTGCTGAATAGACAAGCCATGCATGTGTATTCCTCCTTCATGTTCAACAAGAAATTCGTGAATGGCTTGCATTGCGGAGTCATTCGATACGTTGATGTAGAGCGCGGAAAGACTCCATCATGTTCAACAAGAAATTCGTGAATGGCTTGCATTGCGGAGTCATTCGATACGTTGATGTAGAGCGCGGAAAGACTCCATCACGTACGCGTTGTTAGGAGACGCGTTACGTAGACGTTCTAGGAACATTTGGGAGTTCGTGAGGTGAGCTGGAATATGGCTAAGCAGTTGGGTAAGGATTCGACCTAGAAACGATGTTATCCTATCAGTTGCCCGTCTACACAGCTGATGATGGGTCTAATCTTGTGAGAGAGTGGATTGGTAGACGCGAGATCACCAGCTGATACTAACTTATGTGTCTTAATAAGTAAGCATAAAAAAAGACATGTTGGTTGATCTATTTTTAAATGGGAAATAACTATTATGAATTCGTCGTTTTCTCTTTCAGCAATCGCGAGGTTGTTAAACAGCATACGTTTACTTCCATGCAATAACACATACAACACAATCGTAACTGACGTTTCGGCAGAATCGCCTTCTTCAGAGCCTGGAAGAGTATACTGATAGGCAATCTACTAGGTCAAACGCTTAAACAGCACAAACAGGTCGATGAAAATCTGAACGATAATGACAAGATCAATGGCTTCTCGAAATCCAATGCTGAGGTTAATAGAAAGTCGATCCTGAGAAATAACGGAGTGTCTTAAGCCCGCTGCCTTTGCTACTGTGACCCACTCATTGTTAAGTTTTCGGTATTGTCTTTTGTATTCCCTTTCGGACGATGGGCGATAAGGGGTAACATCGCTAAGACATTCCTCCGTTATCTTAACCTCTAAGTGCCGAGGAATAACTACGAACTCTCCCCCTTTATCACTAACTGATAGTCAAATGGTCTTTGATTTTATTAATTCTCTAATTTCTCACATGCCACATTTTTGCGCAGCTGTGAGGTTAGAGATGTACTTTCTATCGCGATAGTGAGAAAGGGTTTCGAGAACATCGTCCGAAAACATGCGAAACTTTGTATCAATTTCGACGTTGGGGTCCTGCTGTCTGAAGAACGCTCTGGGGAAAGAAGATGGTGGTAATTGCAGCGTCTATTCGTTTTCATTTCTGTTTAATGTTTCTTTTGTGGCGTTATATCGGAGTCGACCTTAAAGTTCATACAAGTTGCATGCGATCCTACGCACAGTTACTTTAGAAATGGGTTGTTATGGTGAAAAACTTGGACCCAATTCAGGTAGTGAACGCGCGTTCTCAGGTAAGGTCACGCCTCCGAGTACCGTGACCCTAGATGTTTTTGGTGCATTATCAACCCTATTGCAACTATTATCAGATAAGTAAATAATTTGTTTGCGGTTGTTTCTTGAAGCTGAGATGTGTGAATTACTCAAGAGGTTTTCGAATTTTCGTTGTAAGATTATTTTGGCATTAGACCTAATAAAATCGCATATCAATGTTGACCCACCAACTATTCTCGTCCAAAGGTGATCCTCCAAAAACAAAGTACAAAAATATAAAATATAGTGTGGCATAGTGCATATATGTGTATATATATATAAATAAGAATGCGGTAAACATAACATTATGCTTTTGCTCTATCCTATTCTCCAAGCAAACAAAAAAAAAGATATGATGAGAAGAAAACATCCATTCCTCTTTCCTGTATTGTGAAAGAATTTCGAGAAATCCTAAGAGCATTTTCCAAGCAACCAACTCAAAACTGACACGTCTCGTAGTGATTTCCACGACCGAATTTTTATTAACCTCGTCATTGATCAAATAATTCCTTATATTCTTGCGGATCTCCCTCATATGAGTAGGGAAAAATGGAGGATTTACTGGCGCCCGCTCGAGTCACTCGACGATCAACGGGACTACAGGTGATACAGGTGATTCTTGCGGAACAAACACGAGGTGTTATTTTATTCTTTGTTCGCGAACAAGTCGACATTCAAGCGGATTTCGGCTTCCTGAAAGTCTGGAGAGCTCAAGTTGACCATAATCTACACAATCAAACACTCCTACAACCAAACAGAGAAATTGTTAAACCAGGACCTCATTCACGTCGAACACAGAATAGCTTCTTTGCACTCTCAATGCTTCTTATGAGCCTTCCATTGAATAAGCTGCCCTTTCCTGGTTCTGAGTAACGCGAAGTCCGCCGAAACGCCAGCTTCTTCGTGATTAAAGAATAAAAAAATGTTTACTCAGTAGGAATATAAAGAATTACTTTGAAACTATTGCTCCTGAAAGTCGTCCAAGGAGAACAGCAGCACTGACTTGATAGATGATTGGTAGGCCACTTAAAACCGTTCTATAATCCAGAGTTGTATTCAGTCACTTTTAACGATGCTTAACAAAATCGAATGACCGGCGCATCCTTCAGAAACTGATCAAAACCGAGAGATTTAGAATATCGTACTTTGTGTGGGGTGGCACTTATGCAATCAACAGTTGTCACCGAAAAGGAAAGACACATTCTCTCATGGACTTCATTCTTGGAGATTTTATCTATATTTCTTGGAGAAAGTGTTTCATCAATCATCATCAGGTAGCACTGACATTAGCAGGAAAGAATTCTAAGCAGAAAAAAACAGTGCACATGGCAGGTTTCCCAACCATCTCATTCGTATAGTTGTGCCGCCTTTGTGCCTCATAATGGTTATGCATTTGCTTAGTCATCTCCCCTTTCCCTAGGGTTTTTGCGCTAAACCATCGACATCGCTTTTTGTTTTCCTCAAAAAAAAAGACTGCTCTAATCATCCAATTGAATAAATAAGCTTAATCAATCCTCATTCCAAACGAAATAGGTGCAGCTATAAAAAGTTGCTTAAGAAGGGCCAGTCTAGAGAATTCAGTTAGAGCAGCTGAAATACCACCGATAGCTCTAAATCCTAGCTAGTTTGCAAGCTTCTGTATGACTGCCTATGTACAAAGCAGAATTGCAAAATATGTGTCAGCGATAGAGATGATGATTGCATGAGTTCGGGTGCAGATTATCCGACCTCTTGTAAGCATGAGGAGAGGAATACATTGGCAAAACGGGTAGACCATTCTGCGTCCGTATCAAGGAATTCCTAGTCGGTGAACTTAAAGGCAAGCCAAGTACTCCACTAAGCATGCACTAGAAATAGATACATAACGGCGAAATTTTGAAGTGGAAGTGACCATCACTACCCAAGAGTCAAAAACCCAGCATGCAAAACTCTTGGGACGTCTGGATAAACTCAAGGAATCCGAAAATGAACCACGAGGAAGAATTCCTTATAATCGCGCTTGATATCAGAATATTTAAGACTGTCATTTCAGTGTGAGAACCACAATATGCTTCCATGTGAACTATGTGCGGTTGTTCTCCACATGCTCAATGGAAGGCTTATAGAAAGCGGTAAGTGTGCTAAAAAGTTATTTTGTTTTCAATGCGACTGATATCTTGGTCATGCACCTTCACTGTTTCGCTATTGAGGTGTTTGGGTGGGTAGATTACCGTCAACCTCACCTTTCCATGTTCTGGGGAAGGTGAAATTCGTGGAAACGTCGGCTTCATCGTAACAAGGAATAAAGTAACAGCTTGTATTTGCTCAACAAGAATATAATGAATAAATAAGCATCTCCTCACGGCCTAGAATGTTCAATGTACGAGATACTCTACGAAAAGTCGCCTAAAGAGCACTCATGACTTTTATTAATTCCTAATACAACAAGGTGTCTCATTGCTGGGGATAGTAACGCGATAATTGATTTAGAATATCAAGAGCTTCACAATGAGAAATCAGTCGTTGGGTTTCTCGAATCAGATCTCTCCAACTGCAACAATCACTAAACAGCACACTTGTGCTGAACCAGATGGAAGCAGTCAATATAACAGCACCCTTATCCGTCCCGTTGTTAAACGGCTATACATTAAAAGCACAGTCGCACCTTCATGTCATCATCCAATTCATTGTTTCTTCTCGACTTTTAGGTAACTCAACCAATCTTTCGCATTGTTCTGAAAATAGATACAAGACATCCAAAGTTTTTCTTCTAGAAGGTTTCATGTAAATGATATAAAGCATAACAAGCTTACAGACACTTTAAAGCAAGTTTTCAAGAGCTGATGTCGACATCTGCCTACATTCAACGTGAATCTTATCTTTCCCAAGCATTTCCCTCCTATTCTGATGAGCTCATATCCGCTTCCTTTTCTATAACGAAGGCCGTTCCCAGCCACTCATGTGCGGTTGGGACTTCACGAAGATGGACTTCACTAAGTTCAACTAACCTGTAATTGCGCACTGTGGACGACTGTAGAAACGTACCTCAGAACAACTTGACAACAGCTTAATTTGGATGAGATTCGAGGTTGGTATAGGCTGATATGGTTAACGTTTCGTCGCCTTCGCCTTCATCAGAGCCGCAACAATGTAGGAGTTCGTAGTCGCAGTGAGTCGAATCAAGTGGAAGGAGCACCGTACGAATAAAAAGTGTAATTCAGTGGTGCTCTTTTATACGGGACGGGTGTTGACCTATCGCAGCCTCCAACATGGTCTACTTCAGGCAAACAATACATTATGAAGCAGGCGGTACGTTATTCACTGGCACAGAAGGTAGTCGGTACTTAATTTGCTGCTATGCTATATGTCAGAACGTGAATGTGCCTGAATGTTACCGGAATTAAAGTTTGACACCAATCTCATGTTAGCATAATCATACAGAAGATTAATACCAACTCCGTCTTCACTCTTTTTAGAAGTTTTTGTTCTCTACAACTTAAAAAATAAGACAACAGGTCCGAAGAAATACAACGGTACCTCCCAACGGTTTACCGCCTCATCGTGGCAAGGTGTTCCTGAGTGTCGGACTGGTACAGTCGGAGATTCATCCATTGGTAGGGTCTCCCAAGCTGAGAAGGAGTCCGAGGTTTCCATCAGGAAGCCTAGCTAAGAGTAAACCAATACCAGCATCCACCACCGTCCTGGTATCAAAGCCGTATGGCGGCAAATTTCCCTCCGATCCACAAGGGCTGCAGCTGCCTGTGGTGGTGAAGACTTAGGGCAGATTTTTGCCATGATGACCTCGGGATTTCAGGGAACCACAATGCCTTAGTCCCACTGTAACGTAGCGGCTCCAGAAACGCGTAATTGCCGAAACGTCAGCCATCGACCAACAACATTAAACAGCAATGACAACAACAACAACTACGACAACGGCAGCGAAGACGTATACCAACCTCACATCAACTTAAGAAGATCGGTTCATAAGATCATATAAATAAATCCCTTAACCAGTAAATATCAGAAAAATGGAGATTATGCTGGGGCCCATACAACCAGTGAAGACGGACCATTCAAGTATTAAGTACCAAGTAACTAGATGTAGTAAAATCTCTTCTATAATCTGGTCTCGTTTTGAACTTCTCATTTGTTTTATAGTTATCGAAAAATTACCAGCAGTTTGCTAAAAACGGCTTCCGACTCTAGTGTTAAAATATTTCTTTATTATTGCTTTATATGACCCGTCTTCACGTCTACTATGCGCATCTCAGCACATATTGCCTTTCATTCGTTTCTTCGCATCCATCACCGCTGAACATTTTCGAATTTTTCGCATCAGCAATCAGCTGCTGCACGAGAACTGTTGGCTTCTTCATAAACTTTACTGGATACTGGTCGAGTGCATTCTCCTTAGAATCGCGGTATACCCGTTTGAGAACGTTCTCACGTGGATGGCATTCTTCTTAGACAACGCTCGTGCCAACATCGCGGCCTACAAAGGACGAGAGGCTTGCCTGGCCTGAGGCAGAGTCAAATTAGTGCCGTGCGCTTGATGCATTACTACCATTGCTCTAGCTGCCCTCTAGTGTTAAAGACAGAGGATGAATATCGATTGAAGTTACTGGTTGAAAAGAGTAGTTTCACAAAGGTGAAATTATAATTTTATGGAGCCCCAGGTATTTTTTCTATTTTTTCAAGTGAATTCTTGCATTTCGAATACTAATGCATTTGAACAAGCAGTATTTCATTCAACTGACATGATGTTCCCTCCGAATAGTTTTCTTGTTTTTACGACTGTCCTACCGTCGTTGGAAGTTTTAAACGCTTCAAATTCGTTCTCGGCAATTTTTCAACTGAAAAGTATAATTCTGTATGGATTTGAAATTTTAAAAGTACTTGTTAAAAATCTAGCAAGAGAGTAAACATTGCCCTAAAAGCCTCGAAGGTTTTCGGTTCCACAGTCACTCATTCCATTTCTTTATTTTACATAAACCGACATTACGCATTCTGTAAATCCCAACACTCCTTTTATCTAATTCGTTTCCACGTGTCCGTTATCCATGATCAAGAATTTTCAGCATTTTTTAGACAGTGAATACCTAAATAATCGCTAAATACTGCACGCTTAGGTTCTCAATGAAATGCTGAGACGTTCCAGTACGTTCACAAGTCAATATCACAGACATTCGGAAAACTTCGTGGATCGGAGTGTGTTTACCAGAAAAGGTAGATACAAACTTTTCGAGCCAAGGAGCATGAGAGCTTAGGTTCGCTTTGGACGGAATCGAACCAGAGCGTATCATTGAATGACATCTCTGCCATTTCACTATACTCGTTCCTCAACTGTCCGTTAATCTAGAAGTTATTGTGAGCTGTCGCAAAAAAAAGCCAGCACGATAGCGATCACGTTAAACATCAGAAGTCTATTTTATGTTGTGACAATAAAAGGACTGTTATTTTTGTAAAACTGCTCAAAAATAGGGCTGCATCTTTATTCAGTGCTTGGTAGAACAGCACTCATTCATTGTTGAAGAAGAAAAATGATCTTTCATTAACAAAGAATACGACTTTCCTCAAAAAGTGGTTTTTGAGGTCCTCCATCAGGTTCAGGAGTAGTCAGTTTCTCAGAGGAATCATCTTTTAGATCAAGCATTAGAGTTCTTCTTTTATTCCAATCGTCTCCACTCGAGCCTTCTTCGTCAGTGCTGTCGTCATAATCTTCAGTAGTTGTGTGGTTGTCTTCATCAACTTCAGGCTGAGTTCCCTCACCTGAGTGACTGCCACCACGGCGCCCATGCGTACCGCTATTCATATCGAACTGGGGACGAGCAAACACCATGCAAGCGAACGCTACCAAAACCAATGCGAGCTTCATCCTAGACATATAAAACAAGATTTCTTGATTTCACTGCAAATTTTTAGAACACTTGGAAGTTCTTCGAATAACCAAACTCATCTCTTGAATTGGAATCAATATATAAAAATCTCATTGTTTCTCTCAATGCAACACATGGATTTTGCGCAGTAATGTGAATTTGTGAGGGAGAGGGGAGTAGCGCACAAAAATTGACGCCGTTCATCATGTGCACCATGCTAGTTCGGTCCTGCACCAGAACCAACAAGCCATTCATCTCTCAGGGGTCAGGAAATAGCTGCCAGATATGTCTGTGATCATGACAGAGGCACAGTCCTCGCCTATGTAGCACTTTGTGCGGCTGCTATCCACCAACTAACTTTGATACAAGAAATAAACGGTAGGTGTTTAAATGAAGCTGTTTCTTATACAAATACAAATTTATTTGTTAAGTTTTATCTGCTGAGGTTATGAGGTTTTTTTTTTGGCTGATCGCATCTCAATTTGGCCTTTCCAGGCTCTGAAGTAGGCGAAACCGCCGAAACGTCATCTATTGTATCCTAATAAATTCTGTAATAACAACCTCGTGTCTGCTTATTGAAGAAAAACATCGAATTATCAATCAATGCCGAGCTCCAAGATCGACTCCGCAGCTAGAATTGAGACACGAAATAAAAAAGAACAACGAGAAGTAGGGGCACTACCACCACTTCCATTTCCTCGGCTATTCTTTAGACACCCAAACGACGAAGTCGATATAAAATTTCGCATATTTTCGAGCGAAACTCTTAAAATCCTTAACAATTATCGCGCGAAAAAATTTAGTTCGAACCTCACAGCCGCGCAAAAATCTGGTATGCGACAGGTTCGAGAGCTGATAAAGTCAAAAACAATTAGGCTATTAGTTAGTGATAAGGCTGGAGAGTTTGTAGCATTTCTTTGCTAGTTAGATGTTGCGATAACGAAAAAACATTCCAAAGACGTAACTCTTTATCGCGCACCGAATGAAAAAGAATTCAGAAGTCAAAATCGAAAACTGAACAACGAATGGATCAACGGCAAGCGCGGCAGGTTTAAAACCAGCAGATATTTCGCACCTTAAGATCGAAGTGCCGACATGTCCTGTCTTATTCTTACTAATCAAGACGCATAAGTCAACATCCGCTGATGATCTGGCGTCTACTGACCCCTCCACCTTTAAAGCTAGATCCATCATCAGTTGTGTAGACGGGCCTACGGATAGAATTGCTTGGTTCATATATCTAATTCTCAACCAACTGCTTAAGCACATATCAGCCCATCACGAACACCCAAAGGTTCCTAGATCATCTGCGTAACGCACATCCCAAAAGCGCTTACGTTATGGAGTCCTTCGACGTCACCGCCCTCTATATAAACGTGTCGAATGATTCCGCTATGCAAGCCATTCGCGAGCTCCTTATACAACATAAAGGAGCAATAAATATGCATGGCTTCTCGATTCAGCAGTTGATGACATTCTTGAAGGAGTGCCTAAACTGCTCAATCTTCAGATGGTCTGGGAAACATTACGCGCAAATGAGAGAGTTGGCAATGGGGCAGCGACTGGCACCAAGCCTTGCCAGTGCGTTTATGTCTAGAGTGGAAGCACCAGTAATCGATCTCGGGCAATTACTCTACTGTAGGTATACAGATGACTGTTTTGTCATCTGCTCCACATAAGACGAGATAGACAAATGTTTTGAGTTATTGAACGAACAGTTAGAGTACATAAAATTCACCCGTGAGAAACCGAAAGAAAACTGGCTTCCATTTCTAAACGTTCAAGTCAGCCTATGCGAAAACAGCCACATCGCAAAATGGTATCGAAAGCCAAGCAGTAAGAATATACTGGCTCATTACCTCTCCTCGCATTCCTCACACACTAAAGGGGGGCTTTTAAGAAATATGCTTCGAACCGCCGCTAACGTATGCACAGGTAGAGAGCAAGGGGAAGAATCCTCGAAACTGGCGCGCCAAACAGCCATTTCAAATGGTTACAAAATTGTAGCTTCTCGGCATAGGCATCGAGGAAAAGCTATGCTCCAAAGCGATAAATCTAGCGAAAACATGGCTCAGTTCCTCTTGCCCCTTATTTCTAGCGAGATAAGTGCAGCCATAAAACGTTGCGTAATAAGGGACGGTCTAGTGAATTCCGTAAGAGTGATAGAAATACTACCGGACACTCTAAGATGCCAGCTGATCCGCAACCACCTATATGACTGTCTATGTATAACGAAAAACTGCATAATTTGCCCTAACGGAAGAGACGGTGATTGCATGAGCTCGGGTACAGTCTACCTGATCTCTTGTAAAGCGTGCAGGGACGAATACGTTGGCGAAAGTGCGCATTTGCCAGTCGGTCGAACTCAGTGAGGTGACTCAACTTTATGAGCACAGCAGGACGTGATTGATTGTGAAAGGCGTTCATTTTAGAAATAGAAGCGGATATGAGTGGATTAGAATTGGAGAGAAATGCTTGGGAAGATAAGTTTCACAAAACGTTCGCGTATTGGTAACACCTGATCTTTAAAGCCAATTTTTAGATTAGCTAAAGGGATATTTATTTATCTGACCTTATAAACCGATCTTTTTTAACTGATGATTTTTTGAGTCTCTAAAGGAATATTATACTTTAAATGATTTACAAGGAAAAACCTGAAATGGGGTGTTTGAATATCATGTATCTGTTTTCGCAACAGTGAAAAACATTGATTGAGCTCACCTAAATATCGTAGAGAAACAATGATTTGGATGACGACAAGACACCGAAAAGTTGCTTTTGAACGTATTGTTGTTTGAAAACAGAACAGGTGCAGCTACCGTTTTCACCAAGTTAACTACTTGCACCTGTTTCAACAGCAAAGTGCAATTTGGCGATTGTAACGACTGCAGCGATGTTGTTGAGGAGCGCGGCTGTAAATGGCCATTGTAAGAAAGCTCTGGATGTTCTGCATCACTTACGTTAAGATATTTGCAGAACTCAGACCTCATGCCCGATTCGAACCCGTCGTCTCCGGGGGATCACGTTTCACCCACTGTACCACTGAGGCCCTCGCTTTGCCTTACTGTCAGCCAGTTTTCCCGTTGACGATCCTCCTCGTTGACGGGTGATTGCTGTTGGTGCCATCAGGGTAAAAATCAGTAGTGCAATGCGGTAACACGTGAAATGGTAATCACAGGTTTGAATCTGGTCTTGTGCCCGAGTTTTGCAATTCACAAAACACCCTACCATGGAAAAATAACAGCCAGCTAACAAAGAAGTTGTGCATTATTTTAGATCAATTACCGCATTGTTATCTCGCATCAGTGAGACACCTCCTTGTGTTCGTAGATGAAAAAGTCATGAGAGTCCTTTATGCAACTTCTCGCACAGTATCTTGCACATTGAACAATCCAGGCGATGAAAGGATGCTTATTTATTCAGTTGCACGATTAGTGCAATTGTTTTGTTGGGAAAGAAAAAAGTAACGATGTGGCTTTGCTCAATAATCCACTAAAAGTGCAAGATGAAGCAAATGCAAACCCATTATGAGACGATGACAGCACAATGATACCAGTGAAATCCATCGAAAAGCTGACACATGCTTCAATTTTCTAATGAAATTTGTTCTAATAATCTATTGCTACGTCATCGATTGCTTTATCCATGAATCGTCGATAAAATTTCGGGAAAGAAGGCTATGAGAGATGGCGTCTTTTGTTTTCTTTCATAAATGACTATAAGTGCCTTCCTACATATTAACTACAACTAAACAATAACCAGAATAACGAATACCAGAGTCCATCACCGTCCTCGTATCAAACTAGTCACATGGTGGCAAATCTCCCTTTGATCCACAAGGGCGCCTGCCTGTGGTGGTGTCGATCTGAGGCAGACTTTGTTCTAGCTGACCTCAGGACTCTAGGGAACCACAATGGCTACGCGAGCAAAACCCTTAAAAAAATGGAATTTTTTGTGCCGAGGCGCTCAAAGCCAGTGAAGAAGGGCCACCCATATACCCAAGTAAGTAAGCGATAAAAAAAGATTTACTCGGCTAGCGTTTCAACATCTTCGTCTTCATCTACTCTATTTCGTCTTCTATTTGCGCCAAAATCTAGCGAATCAGTATTTTTTAAACAGTGTTTAAGAAATAGTGATTCGCTAAGTCCTATATTACCGACTCCTATAAGGTGCATTGCTGGCCAAAAATGCAGATCATATTGGGGAGTGGCAATAGACCACTATCCGTCCTGTATAAGAAGGGTACCGTCCACTGAGATTCCTCATTCGGGTAGTATTCTATTTGATTGGATCCGACTCGATCTCGCTACAAACAGCCACATTGCGAGGACAGCCCATACTCGAAAATCTATGACGGATGACCTAGTAGATCGATCCTACTTGTAATTAATGACAAATTCACAATATACTTAGTACCCCATTTAATCGAATTATGCTCCTTCCTCGTTTAAAGTTAATCGTTGTTGCTTTATTGGTATGGGAAACAGCAGTGTTTCTGTCAATGCAGAGAAAGAGTGAAACACGAAAGGGTGAAAATTACTATTTCATCTAAACACACTATCATACCGCTCCGAATACTTATATAGTTGAATATCTGAATCGACCATATCTTCGAGCGGAAATTCTGCATGCCCCCAAAACCATTTCTAGTCGGCCCAGCCTCTTGCTTGAATTTCTTCATGTATGGCGACGTCTATGGTCACTCTTTGATTAAAATACATTTCCATCTGGTTGAAGTTCGCTACAGATGATACCCATCTTTTAGGTCTCCGATTAAGAGACATATAAAGAGACATGCCTGCATCTGCTTGTGGTCCACTTTGCTGCTGTCCTCGTTCTTCTGCCGTATACTCGTCCCGCAACGTACTCTTTCCAGCTACGTTTTTGATCTACATTTTCCAATTATTCTTGAAGAAAGATGTAAAAGATCTTTCACGCAAAATCTGCCTTGACGATATCTATACTAGTTAATTTCATGGGGGTATTATTTCAGCTCACGAATTTCTTTACAAAGGGACCACTTGTCGGCAAATCGCGAGGAAACATAGCACATCGCAAGGTGGCGAATAAGGGGCTAAACGCTAACCAAGAGCGAGCGACCTTTGTTTTCCTGAGACGTAAGTGGATCAAGCTGATGGACTTCCTGTTCTTGTTCTTGCTCTTGCCGTGCCGATATAGCAGATATCTCCCGTATTTGTGCGGACGTATTCATGCAAGCGTGGGCGTGTTCTTGTTCATGCGGATAGTCCTACTCAGTACATAAAAATTCTTCGTGAGCTGTACAAAAAATTTACAACCAATATCTCACCATTCTACAACGATATTAACGTTGACGTCAAAAGAGAAGTTAGGCAAGACGATACAATCTCGCGAAAATTATTTACAGCCACCCTCCAGAACGTCACGCGAACATTGGAATGGGATAGTATGGGAGTGAAACTCGATAGTCGGCAGATACATCACCTTCGCTTTGCTGATGATATCGTCCTTATAACACCGGTCATTAGCCAAGCGGAACGCATGCTTGCGGACTTTGAGCCCCTAAAGCGAGCGGAACCAACAGGGCTACACTTGCACGCGACACGGAAAAATGTAAGAGAACCGCTCACTAGAGTCACTCGATGATCAACAGAACTACGAGTGAAACAGGTGATTGTTTTAATACTCAGTTCGTGGCTGGTGCTTAGAATCGTTGGCGTGGACCAGGTATTAAGCTATTCACTCAATTGTATATTAGAGCATTAGCAAAATTGATGGAACAGATAAGGACCAAGTTATGCACCAGTCATGTGATGGATGATTCTCTTGGAATACTCAATTCCGCGCTTCTGTCCGTCTTTAAGACATGTCTGCCTCGAAATCGCTCCCTATGCTTAGTGGCCACCATAGTTATACATATTGTTGAAGGCGCGCTGCCATCGTAGGTTTCGAGAAGTGTATGGAATTCGTCGCCTACGACTTGAAGGTAGTTCGCCACTTGTAGCACAAAAGAAATCAATAAAATGTTCATTAGCAAGAACGAGTCTCCTTCATGTTTTTGGTCGAAACTTGAACATTGGAAGATGATATCCACTACGACTTTCCTCTAGCTAACACTGAGCTAGTGTAACGAAAAGAATTAGAATAAAACTCTTCGCTCCTACTTCTAACAGTTTAATTAGCCTTTATCAACGTAAACCCCTCGTAAAGACTTTCCTTACTTAGTGTTCATCAAGAGATATATGACTGGCATTACAAGCGAATGTGGCTTCAATGAAGAATAGAAATGGTTGTAAAAGAAGCGCTTGTGAGCACGATTGCCAATCCCATTTCTGCCTTCTTTATGCTTCCTATTCGGGATTTCGCGAACTTCTTTTTTTTGCTTCCAAGCTATTTCTTAATCCAATGTACTTTGGCTACGGAATTTTTCTCCAAGAATGACGACAAATCCTCCCAACGGTTTACTGTCTCATCGTGGCTGGGAGGTGTTCCTGGGTGTCGAACTACGATGTACAGCAGGGGGATTCGTCCCCACGGCAGGGTCTCCCAAACTGAGAAGGAGTCCAGCGTTTCCATCAGGAAGTCTAGCTAGAAGTAAACCAATACCAGGATCCACCACCGTCCTAGTATCAAAGTCGCATGGTCGCAAATCTCCCTATGGTCCACAAGGGATGTGACTTCCCGTGGTGGTGAAGACCTGGGGCAGACTTTGGCCAGGCTGTGCTCGTGATTCTAGGGAACCACAATGACTTAACCAGTAAATCCTCGAAAAATGGTGATCATGCTGGGGCACGCACAAGCAGTGAGGATGGACCATTCAAGCATCAAGTATCAAGTAAGTATCAAGTAATGACAATAAATAATTTGCCCTTGCTGTTTTTCTTGACATGTGGTCTCATATTTGGCGAACACATGAGTTTGGAGTACACTGAGGTCCTAAGAAGGATTTCACAAAACTGTTCTAGTGCTGGAATGATTTAAAAAAAAGTCGCATCTTTTAGGACATAAACACCTTAAAACAGTTTTTAACCAGGCTGAAATACAAGCCCTTACTGATTATTCTGATTGGCAGGTAGTATTTTCGTGAACGATTTCATTTATTACGGAGTGCAATCTTAGTCAGCGGTATATCCTAAAAGTATTTATGTCCTAAAAGATGTGTATTCAACACCATTAAAAAAGATAGTACGTCATCTACAAAGCGAGGTAGAACTTGTGCTCTGATCAATTTAGCGAGCGCAATTGCTAATTAAAAGTGAATAAAAAGAAAAGTTAGTAAAGGAAGAAAAGGAAAAAGAGAGTTGTTAATACAAAGTCAGTCGACTGTGTTCAATGTGATTGGAATCTTGGTTTAGTATTTTCTTTGTTTGATTATGGATTGCACGTGTTTAGCTGGGTGGATTGCGCTCAACTTGACCCTGCCAGGCTCTGAGGAGGACGAAATCCGCAAGAAGTCAACGTTGTCGTAATAAAGATTAAAATAACACTTCGTGTTTCCCCAACAAGAATATAAAAAAATATTTGATCAAGACCGAGGTTAACAGAAAATCGGTCGTTGGAATTAGCGAGGGCATAATTTTTTTTTCGACTCAAAGGTTCTTCCTGCCCTAACGTATCCGTCAGAAACCTGGTCGCTGCGTAAGCAGGATGAGAGATCACTCGGCGTTATCGAACGCGCAGTCGAAAGGACGATGCTAGGAGTATCCCGTTTCAAACAGGTAAGGAATTGGAGCCGAAGCTCCGACCTGCGTCAACGATCAAAAATCAGTGATGCCGTTCTATACGCCAAACAGTCGAAGATAAGGTGAGCTGGACACGTAATGCGTATGAATGAAAATCCATGAGCAAGAGCTCTTAGTGACTGGATTCCTCGAGATGTCAAACGTACTGGAGGAAGGCAACCGACCCGATGGTCAGAGTTCTTCATGAAGAGCCTAGAAGAGAGATATGATGCTCGACGAGTCCCTAAAGCCAGGAAAACCCACTGGGCTACTCTTGCACGAGAGAGGGAAAAATGGATGATTTACTGGCACCCGCTCGAGTCACTCAACGATCAACAGGACTACAGGTGATACAGGTGATCACTTGTCGTAGTCGTCGAACTTCTTGTTGCGAAGCTTTACCCCCATGACACCGGAAGAAGTTACAGAATAAAGAAAATGGTCTTAAGCCCTGAAAAGATAGCAACTGACATCCAGCCATCGACAAATGCTTTAGAACAGATGGCACTCGGTCTTTGGCACAAGTCACGGTTTCGCGATAAAGTGAGTCGAAGATTCCCATATAAGGAAGTAATGTCGATTACTCTAGGTCATCACCTCTATCACCCGTAGTCCCATTGATCATCGAGTGACTCCAGCAGGCGTCAGTAAATCCTCCATTTTTCCCTGTCGCGTGCAAGTGTAGCCCAGTGGGTTCTGCTCGCTTTAGGAACTCGTTGAGCATCATATCTTTCTTCCAGGCTCTTCGTGAAGAACTCTGACCATCGGGTCGGCGGTCTTCTTGCAGTACGTTTGACATCGCGAGGAATCCAGTCACTAACGGCTCCTGTCCATCTGTTATCATTCATACGCATTACGCGTCCGGCCCACCTTATCTTCGACTGTTTGGCGTATAGAACGGCATCTTTGATTGTTGACGCAGGTCGGAGCTTCGGATCCCATCCCTTGCTTGGTGTGAAACGGGATACTCCTAGCATCGTCCTTTTGACTGCGCGTTGGATAACGCTGAGTGATCTTTCATCCTGCTTACGCAGCGACCAGGATTCTGGGGCATAAGTTAGGGCAGGAAGAACCGTTGAGTCGAAAAGGTGGACACGGAGTCGGGTGTTTTTTGTTCTCTTCACTACATCCTCGATGCTCTTGAAAGCTCCCCAAGCCGCTCGTTTCCTTCTGCTCAGCTCTGGAGATAGCTAAGTCGTTCATCATAATGATTTCCCAACCTAGATAGACATAACTGGAGCATTCGGAGATATTCGTTCCGTTGAGCGTGAATGGGGCAAACGAAACCAATCCGTGTCTCATGAACATCGTTTTTGTGAGATTTAGTCGAAGACCAATCTTTCCACACGCTTTATCAAAGTCCGCAAGCATACGTTCCGCTTGGCTATTGAATCAAAGGCCTTCTCTAAGTCGATGAAAGTGAGACAGAGCGGTCTTTTGTACTCTTGCGATACTTCAATTAGCCTTGTTATCGTGTGAATGTGGTCCATCGTATTAAATCCTTTTTGAAACCCTGCTTGCTTACATGGGTGTCCTTCGTCCAGTGTTCTGTCAATCCTGTTTAGGATGACTCGAGTGAAAAGTTTGTAGACGACAGAGAGCAAGCAAATTGGGCGACAGTTGCCTATGTCGTGTAGGCCGCATTTCTTGAACAACAACACGGTCTTGCTGGTCTTCCACTAAGTTGGGACCTTGCAATCAGACAGGTAACATGAGAAGAGCCGAGCCAGTGTGCTTACGAGGACTGGCGGAAGGTTCTTCAGATGTTCTGATCTTATCCTGTCCGGACCTGGTGCTGTTCGATTTTTCACCGACGAAATGGCATGACGGATTTCGGAAGGGAAAGCCGGTGGTGCAACATATTCATCCTCTTTTATTTCATATGACGGAAGGTGGACGTGGCTATCGAAAAGATCTGAGTAGTAATCGTGGATGATTTTCTCCATTGCCTTTCTGAACGCTGTTATTGTTCCGTCTGGGCGTCGGAGTGCATTCATCTAGGTCTTATAAATGGCGAAGCTTCGGTGGCCTTTGCGAATACTTTTCCCAGCCTCTGCAGCTTCGATCATTACTGCTGCTCTTCTTTCTTTAAGATCTTCTTTCAACGCCTGTCTGTATTGCTTCGCAAGTTCGGACGTTAATTCGCGGTTGTCTGCAGCTCGTGCGATTCCACGCTGGCATATTTGCTCGAGAGTTTCTGGAGACAGACGTCTCTTGGTGACTTTTGAACTCTCAGCTTTCATAGCGCTAACGTGAAGATGTTGAATGGATCGATCGTATTCCTCGTCGATGTCGTCGACAACGGCATCTTCCCAACAGCCGACTAATGTGTATTCTTTCTTTGATGAGCTTACACGAGGTTGATAATATTTATTATCGGCTAACGTTTCGACGTCTTCGTCTTCATCAGAGGCGATGATGCGAGTCGATGGTCCACGCTTGTTATTCATTTCGATGTGGCGGCTTCGCCTTCGTGTCGAGTCAGGTCTTCCTCAGCGGTCCATGTCCTCGAATGAGGCACACTCATTCAATGGTGCCCTGTTATACACTATGCTGATTGTGAATATAATGTAAGCGTGGACCATCGACTCGCATCATCGCCTCTGATGAAGACGAAGACGTCGAAACGTTAGCCGATAATAAATATTATCAACCTCGTGTAAGCTCATCAAAGAAAGAATACACATTAGTCGGCTGTTGGGAAGATGCCGTTGTCGACGACATCGACGAGGAATACGATCGATTACTGATTAAGGACACCGAGGTTCAAGGAAAGTCGGTTTCGAAGCCGACTAATGAGTTGAATAAATCCCAGTTTGTGGTGGTTGTGAGAATTACGGTTTTTGAATTTAGCGGCTTTTTCTCCTTTACGTGAGAAATAAAATCTTGCACGTAGGAGACGGTGGTCTGATCCCGTGTAAAATTTTGGGACAACAGCGACATCGGTTAGGCAAAACTTCCTATTTACTATGATGTGGTCTATTTCGTTATGGTACTCTCCACTGGGAGATTCCCACGTCCATCGTTGACGGTGAGGCTTCTGAAATTGCGAGTTACCATGGATGGTTCTGGTCGCCATGATAAACTCAAAGAGCCGCTCACCTTGTTCGTTCCATTCTAATCCGTGGGTCCCAATGTGACGTTCCTCAGACGTTCATCTTGGTCCAATCATGGCATTGAAATCTCCAATGATGACCGTGAAGAATGTATGGTCTTCTCTGTAGAGCTTCTCCAAGTCCTTGTAGAACGCTTTGAGCTTTTCTTTGTCATAGTTTGATGTTGGCGCGTAAACGACGAAGATAGTGAAAGCCGGTATTGATCCACATCTCTTTAATCGTAGACGTTCGATTCGGGTTGTAAGCTGTTGGAATGAATCGATGTTCATGGACAAACTCGTGTTGACGGGAACGCCGACACCGCCTGCTCCTCTACTGTCGCATGTTCCGAGGAACAGTTCTTCTCCAGTGTCATAGACGGCGTTGAATGGGTAGCGTCATCTCGTCTCGGCCATGCCGACGTTGTTGTAGCTTATCATTCTTGCTTGCATAAGCAAGTCCTCTATCGAGGACTCGGATGCAAGTGTACGTGCGTTGTAGGTACAGATCGTCACCATAGTTCTTGATCCAGGCAGCTTCCATTGGCCCTGAGATTTTAGCAGCCTCTCCGTACTCGTCCTACCCAACGCTGCGAAATTGGGGCTCTTTCGGGGTCAAGGGAATGAGGCTCGTTTTTTTTTTACTATGCTTAGCATATTTGATACCCACGTATAGCTTGCTGGGCTCTGAACGTGGGGGCTGGTTATACTCACGGGCAGCTTGCCAGGCTCTCCCAAAGTGGACATTGAGCTTATTTGTTGGATGCGACTCCTAACCGCCTCCCATATACTTCCCTATCGCTTGATTGCAGGCTTTTTGCCGAATTGACTCGTAGAATACAATCCGCATAAAGCGAGAACGCACCCACACACGCATGCGTGAATACGCCTAGCAAATACAGAAAGTATGTGCCAAATAGGTGCAGCAAAAACAGGGAGTTCATCCCCTGGATCCACCTGCGTCTCAGAGAATGAAAGGTCCCTTTTGGTCCGCGATTAACCCCCTATCCGCCACCTGGGAACGCGCCACGTAGCCTCGCGACTAACCGGCTCGAGATCCCTCATATGAGGGATATCCGTGGACTCTAGGTCATGGTTCCTACAAATTGTTGCACTTCACATAAGAGCAGGAATATTACAATATTAGAGAGTTTATACGATTGGTCTACTTTAAGAAAAATAGTGAGACCCAATTCAATTCATTTTAAACAATACCCCAAATTCGAACCAACTGCAGGAAAGATATACCGCTGGGTCTGAAATCTCTCATGACAACAACGATTTGTGCCACTAATTTGTAAAAAAAAAAGGAGCTAAGAAAAGATCGCTGCGATACTTTTCTTCTTGAAGACACATCGAACTTTTCTTTCCACATGACTTCATTAGAAATGATGTTGCGTACAAAGTGACGGATTCATTGGACACCAGTTTTGGTGACTTGAAGTTCTCCCACTAGCGAAATTCCATCTCATAATTTGTTTAGATCTTCGTTCGCAGAATAACATTTGTTTTAGCTATTAACCAAATGCGTAGGAAGCAGGAAAACAACCACACTTTGTTGTACATCGAATATTCTGTTATCATAATGTACTCGGAACCCTTCAGCTTATATAAATAGAGGATAAAGCTTACGGCAACGATCAACCCCTGAGGGATGTGCCATGCATTCGGCTCCAATCTTTGGAGGAAACTGAAGGTATAGCTGGCCTTTACAGTGAATCACAGATGTATCGAGTTAGTGCTGTTATCCGCCCAGACAAATCCGTTACCAATTTGCCGACCCTGGACGGGTGGAAGGCTTGGTGAGCCTAGTGCGCGGGCACCTATTCCACGTGTATTGTTGGACGGCTCTGACCATTACGCTACACGCGCATCTGAATCCCCTACACGGGTAGCATTTCCAGTGTGTTCAACAGTCTAGGGAGAAGAAGGAAATCTTATCCCTTACATTCCTGTCCCGCGCATACAAGGTCAAGCTACTGCATTATGATGTGCGTTGAAACCGACCATAAAAAGGAAGGATCGAGTGCCAACTTCGATTCTCCAAATTATCCTCCAAATCACAACATCGTCATTTGATGAGTGCAACTAGTATGTCTTCCTATGGAGAATGAATGGACCTATACTCTTATTTACTACCTCGTAGTCACTGGTATCTGAAGAGACCCGGATGAAATCCAAAGAGTGAAAAACTGGATTTCGAAAAAAAAAAACCACCTACTTGGACAACAACTGGTGGCTAAAACACTGTGATTGGTTTCCATGGGAACAAGATATTCAACCAACAGCACAACCATATGGCAAACCATCTCAGGTAGCTCTACCCTGGTGTGAACAAGGTCAACGCCAACGAGGGCGGCACATTCGAGTCTGAAGAGACAAGAAGAGAAGCAGTACATTGTCAAACATGGCAGACAATACGAAAACTGGCTGTATTTATTGTAAGACTATCAAGACGCATGTGAACCACCTAAGGATCCTTTTCGGGCATGGTCCTTTAGCGAGATATCCATCATTAGCCAGACAACTAAAGAACCGTAGAATAGCGCGTATGGTACGCAATCGAGGCTTTTTATGGCGCCCACACAATATGACGCTCATTAGTGTTCCACAAATCCTTAGCAGTACTAAGTGCTGCTTACCATTCTTATGAAGCTGTTCTTGCTGTTTTCATCCTAAGAAACAAACCGTGATTAAGATATGGATTCAGTTCTATGAATTACTTATCAGAAACCTCTTCTAAAATGAAGTAGTTAGAAACTGTTTTGAACGAATCTCTGCTTTCAGTTCCTATGTTCGACTTTCTATTAACCTCGGCATTGGAATATGAATGCGTAGTTTTCTTGTTCAGCAATCGCGAGGTTGTTATACAGCATACATTTACTTCCATAGAAAAGCACACAATGCAATACAACACAACAGTAGCTGACGTTTCGGCAGTATCGCCTTCTCCAAAGATACGGGGCCAGGTCGCGTGTAACCTCTGGGCATTCCTCCCTGCTATTCATCGCCGGATTTTTGGCATTTATCCAAAAAGCCTCAAGGAGTTTGCGCGTTGGTGTCTTAGTCTCCTGTGCGAGAATATCGACTTTAACTTCAGAATCGTCTCAGCTATGCTTTTGTATCTTATGCGTACCTGGCGAAGCACTTTGTCTTGCTTTTCGTTTGCCATCTAGGTGTTCTTTTATACGGATACACAAGACTGCCCGTTTCGCCTATATATTCATCTCAGCAGTCATTGCAAGAGATACTGATATACTTGATCTCTTGCAATGATTGCGGAAATGAATATATTGGCATATCGGAGACGATTCTGTGTCAATATCCTCGATCAGCAGAGAAGAGGCGTTCTGGATAAATGCCAAGAACCTCATCTTTGGATCAATTTTTGATGTGGGTGGCGCAGTCATCAACCATATGCGACTATAATCAGCTGTTCTAACCTTCGTCATTTGAAGTAATGTAAGAAACGCTGAACACGCTGAACAAGAAAACAACGCATTCTCTGTTTTCATTTCGAGTCTATGCATTTATCTATGCTTTAAAGAGACTTCTAGTGGCTTTACACTTATTGAAATGGTCTTCTCTGTAGAACCTCTCCAAGTCCATGTAGAACGCTTCGACTTCTTCTTCGTCATAGTTTGATGTTGGCGCGTAAACGACGAAGATAGTGAAAGCCGGTATTGATCCACATCTCTTTAATCGTAGACGTTCGATTCGGGTTGTAAGCTGTTGGAATGAATCGATGTTCATGGACAAACTCGTGTTGACGGGAACGCCGACACCGCCTGCTCCTCTACTGTCGCATGTTCCGAGGAACAGTTCTTCTCCAGTGTCATAGACGGCGTTGAATGGGTAGCGTCATCTCGTCTCGGCCATGCCGATGACGTTGTAGCTTATCATTCTTGCTTGCATAAGCAAGTCCTCTATCGAGGACTCGGATGCAAGTGTACGTGCGTTGTAGGTACAGATCGTCACCATAGTTCTTGATCCAGGCAGCTTCCATTGGCCCTGAGATTTTAGCAGCCTCTCCGTACTCGTCCTACCCAACGCTGCGAAATTGGGGCTCTTTCGGGGTCAAGGGAATGAGGCTCGTTTTTTTTTTACTATGCTTAGCATATTTGATACCCACGTATAGCTTGCTGGGCTCTGAACGTGGGGGCTGGTTATACTCACGGGCAGCTTGCCAGGCTCTCCCAAAGTGGACATTGAGCTTATTTGTTGGATGCGACTCCTAACCGCCTCCCATATACTTCCCTATCGCTTGATTGCAGGCTTTTTGCCGAATTGACTCGTAGAATACAATCCGCATAAAGCGAGAACGCACCCACACACGCATGCGTGAATACGCCTAGCAAATACAGAAAGTATGTGCCAAATAGGTGCAGCAAAAACAGGGAGTTCATCCCCTGGATCCACCTGCGTCTCAGAGAATGAAAGGTCCCTTTTGGTCCGCGATTAACCCCCTATCCGCCACCTGGGAACGCGCCACGTAGCCTCGCGACTAACCGGCTCGAGATCCCTCATATGAGGGATATCCGTGGACTCTAGGTCATGGTTCCTACAAATTGTTGCACTTCACATAAGAGCAGGAATATTACAATATTAGAGAGTTTATACGATTGGTCTACTTTAAGAAAAATAGTGAGACCCAATTCAATTCATTTTAAACAATACCCCAAATTCGAACCAACTGCAGGAAAGATATACCGCTGGGTCTGAAATCTCTCATGACAACAACGATTTGTGCCACTAATTTGTAAAAAAAAAAGGAGCTAAGAAAAGATCGCTGCGATACTTTTCTTCTTGAAGACACATCGAACTTTTCTTTCCACATGACTTCATTAGAAATGATGTTGCGTACAAAGTGACGGATTCATTGGACACCAGTTTTGGTGACTTGAAGTTCTCCCACTAGCGAAATTCCATCTCATAATTTGTTTAGATCTTCGTTCGCAGAATAACATTTGTTTTAGCTATTAACCAAATGCGTAGGAAGCAGGAAAACAACCACACTTTGTTGTACATCGAATATTCTGTTATCATAATGTACTCGGAACCCTTCAGCTTATATAAATAGAGGATAAAGCTTACGGCAACGATCAACCCCTGAGGGATGTGCCATGCATTCGGCTCCAATCTTTGGAGGAAACTGAAGGTATAGCTGGCCTTTACAGTGAATCACAGATGTATCGAGTTAGTGCTGTTATCCGCCCAGACAAATCCGTTACCAATTTGCCGACCCTGGACGGGTGGAAGGCTTGGTGAGCCTAGTGCGCGGGCACCTATTCCACGTGTATTGTTGGACGGCTCTGACCATTACGCTACACGCGCATCTGAATCCCCTACACGGGTAGCATTTCCAGTGTGTTCAACAGTCTAGGGAGAAGAAGGAAATCTTATCCCTTACATTCCTGTCCCGCGCATACAAGGTCAAGCTACTGCATTATGATGTGCGTTGAAACCGACCATAAAAAGGAAGGATCGAGTGCCAACTTCGATTCTCCAAATTATCCTCCAAATCACAACATCGTCATTTGATGAGTGCAACTAGTATGTCTTCCTATGGAGAATGAATGGACCTATACTCTTATTTACTACCTCGTAGTCACTGGTATCTGAAGAGACCCGGATGAAATCCAAAGAGTGAAAAACTGGATTTCGAAAAAAAAAAAACCACCTACTTGGACAACAACTGGTGGCTAAAACACTGTGATTGGTTTCCATGGGAACAAGATATTCAACCAACAGCACAACCATATGGCAAACCATCTCAGGTAGCTCTACCCTGGTGTGAACAAGGTCAACGCCAACGAGGGCGGCACATTCGAGTCTGAAGAGACAAGAAGAGAAGCAGTACATTGTCAAACATGGCAGACAATACGAAAACTGGCTGTATTTATTGTAAGACTATCAAGACGCATGTGAACCACCTAAGGATCCTTTTCGGGCATGGTCCTTTAGCGAGATATCCATCATTAGCCAGACAACTAAAGAACCGTAGAATAGCGCGTATGGTACGCAATCGAGGCTTTTTATGGCGCCCACACAATATGACGCTCATTAGTGTTCCACAAATCCTTAGCAGTACTAAGTGCTGCTTACCATTCTTATGAAGCTGTTCTTGCTGTTTTCATCCTAAGAAACAAACCGTGATTAAGATATGGATTCAGTTCTATGAATTACTTATCAGAAACCTCTTCTAAAATGAAGTAGTTAGAAACTGTTTTGAACGAATCTCTGCTTTCAGTTCCTATGTTCGACTTTCTATTAACCTCGGCATTGGAATATGAATGCGTAGTTTTCTTGTTCAGCAATCGCGAGGTTGTTATACAGCATACATTTACTTCCATAGAAAAGCACACAATGCAATACAACACAACAGTAGCTGACGTTTCGGCAGTATCGCCTTCTCCAAAGATACGGGGCCAGGTCGCTTGTAACCTCTGAGCATTCCTCCCTGCTATTCATCGCCGGATTTTTGGCATTTATCCAAAAAGCCTCAAGGAGTTTGCGCGTTGGTGTCTTAGTCTCCTGTGCGAGAATATCGACTTTAACTTCAGAATCGTCTCAGCTATGCTTTTGTATCTTATGCGTACCTGGCGAAGCACTTTGTCTTGCTTTTCGTTTGCCATCTAGGTGTTCTTTTATACGGATACACAAGACTGCCCGTTTCGCCTATATATTCATCTCAGCAGTCATTGCAAGAGATACTGATATACTTGATCTCTTGCAATGATTGCGGAAATGAATATATTGGCATATCGGAGACGATTCTGTGTCAATATCCTCGATCAGCAGAGAAGAGGCGTTCTGGATAAATGCCAAGAACCTCATCTTTGGATCAATTTTTGATGTGGGTGGCGCAGTCATCAACCATATGCGACTATAATCAGCTGTTCTAACCTTCGTCATTTGAAGTAATGTAAGAAACGCTGAACACGCTGAACAAGAAAACAACGCATTCTCTGTTTTCATTTCGAGTCTATGCATTTATCTATGCTTTAAAGAGACTTCTAGTGGCTTTACACTTATTGAAAAGCCGTTTTTTCTGGAACATTCATCTTTATTCCTCTACCAGTGTTTATTTATGCAATTATTGTTGTATTCCTTCTTTGATAAACTTTATTTTATTGTTCTCTCTTTTAATTATGAGATATTTGATGTTTATTTTTTATTTAATCGTTTTTGTGATCCCTATTTATCAACCGTGTATGCTTAGCAGACAAGGAATACATATTGACTAGTCATGCCAAGGTTGAAGGAAAGTCAGTTTTGAATTCTTTGGCCTGTTTGTTGTTTTATCTCGCCCTCTCTCTCTCCCTCTCTCTGTCTCTGTCGTTTCTCCTTCTTACTAAACTTGGAATTTTGTATGTCTTAGATCATGTTTGAATTCACATTTTATATCTAAGCAGCACATCTGATGATCTGTGAAGCTGTAAATGTTTTCTTGAAGGATGGTGAAGCGCGGTAACGGTCTTTCACCTCAGAAGAATCTTCGTAGTTCGACCCGTGAAAGGACCATGGTTTATCGTAGCTTGGCGGAGAATGATCTCGCCGAACACCATCTACGCGGTAGTTTTATGAAAAGCATCATACGAACGGCAACAGAGCAACTTCATAAGGTGTGTTGTTACATTTCAAATCGTTTTTATATTATTGGAATGGACAGCTAACTCTTACTTTACTTGCTTGATACTTAAGCGGCCCGTTCACACTGGTTGTGCGGACCCCAGCATAATCACCATTTTTAGGAGATTTGCTGGTCAAGCCATTGTGGTTCCTTGGAATTCCGAGGTCAGTCTGGCTAAAGTCTGCTCCTGGTCTTCACCACCATAGGCAGTCGCCGCACTGCGGATTACAAGGAGATTTGCCGCCATGCGACTTTGATACCAGGACGGTGGTGGATCCTGTTATTGGTTTACTTCTAGCTAAACTTCCTGATGGAAATGCTGGACTCCTCAGCTTGGGAGACCTTGCCGTGGGGACGAATCCCTCCGCTGTACATCGCAGTCCGGCACCCAGGAACACCTCCCAGCCACGATGAGGCGGTAAACCGTTGGGAGGAACTCTTATTTTACCTAAATGAAAGATCGTTAACTTATAAAATAGTCGCTTTTTTATTTATTGTCTGTTCTTTTTTTATGGCAGGGTATGATGTGAGGTATAACAACAATGCTGAAATATTTGCAAACCTCCGGACCGCAGGCGTCTGCAGCGGGATCGCACCCGCTATTGTCCTTTCCAGCGGAGCTAACGTGTTCACCACCATACCATGCGAATCCTTCGTTTCTCCTTTCTCTCAGCGGTTTTTTAACTTGCTCAGCTGACGTCAACTTGTATTTTCTGAGATGATTGAAACTAGACCACGACCATCGTCGTTCAAAACTGGTAGCTTTTCTAAGGAAGCTGTGATTTTGCACCGTTGCGCATTCCTGTTAAGGTAAACAACTTCTAATGTGACTTTTAATGGACTTTGACTAAGACGAGGAAGTCATCACTAAAGTGACATGCAAAATTCTGAATTTATTGTTGAGGACTTTTCTTGACATTCATTCTATCAACATCTATTCACTGTAATGGATTGACCAGGTTTCCTAACCTTGAATATGTCTAAGCACTCTTATACTTTTAATATTTTTAATGCCTCTTAAACTCCTTCGAGAGTTCTGTTGACGTTTTTTTTGCCATATAATTGTGGAATTTCTTAATATGTGTTTGCTAAACAGAAGTAAAAAGAATTATTCCATCAATGCCGAGGTTAATAGAAAGTCGGACGTGGAAGTTAATCCATAGTGTCCATCGTCCCCTATCATTATGATTCTAAAGCAGAAGCTTGGAAAAGTTTTGTAGTCATGCGTTGAGCTATGGCTACCCGTGTTGTAGCACCTACTTGAGCGTGTGTAATCTAGTGGTCTGCAACCGGCAATGCATATGGGATCGATCACGGCTCCCCAGGCCAACGAAGGCCTCCATCCCTACGGGGTCGGCAAGTTCATACCAGGCTTATCTGAAAGGATAGCAGCACTGGCTCGATACATTGGAATGACACGGCGAGTCATTGTAAATACCACGTATGCACTCATTCACCTCAAATGATGCTTATTGAAGCCTAATGCATGACGCATTTCTCAGTCGTTTATCAAAGCCGAGAGCTTTATTCTTTTTTCTATTTTAACCTATGTTAAATGAAAACGATTGTTTACTATTGTAAATGGAAGCGTTTCTTTTACTAGGTGAACTTCACTGGTATTTCTTGCCGAACTACGTATTCCACGGTAATTTATGTGTGCTTTTAGCTGTTGTCGTACATTAAAGGATAAAGGATAAAGCCCTCGGCGTTGATCAATCCCTGAGGGATGCGCCATTCATTAGACTTCATTAAGTATCGTTGGAGGTGATTGAATGCATATCTGGCCTTTGCAATGACTCGCAGTGGTCTGCCGATGTATCGAGCCAATACTGCTATCCTCGCAGGCAAGTCTGGTACCCATTCGCCGACCCCGGAGGGATGGAATGCTTGGTGGGCCATGGGCGCCCCGTTGTCGTACATTACAGTTAAAAATCGGTGATAAATGCGTAGGAAGCAACCATTCCAACGTTTTTGCTCTTCGGTGAGCTCTTACTTTTTTAAGGAGCTGATTTCGTCTCAACCAGTAGCGGGATATACTCGTTCCGGAAGAAGAATAACGGGAAGCCTTCACGTGAACAGCGACTCATCAGATGATGACGAATTTATAAAAGGAAGACAACGGAGGTAGCAAAGCACATGCTATATCGCATTGCCTTTTTATCGAAACGTTAGTGGTCATGTATCTTCTAGATATCCTAAAGAAAGCTATAATGATGGGGCGGTCAACATGCGGTCACCTAGTCCAAAACGAGCTGTGAAGAGGCAAGCTACCCTGGAACACGATGGCCAAGAAGTTGTCTTACATCTCTAATTATGTTTTATGTGCTCTTTGCGGTTTATTCCATGAAACCTATTTGTTAAGAAAGAGAAGAAAAGTGATTCCTCCCGAAATCAGGAAAATGTACGGTCAAATATGTATGACAATGTCAAAAGAGAACGGAAATTCGTCGCGTGAGTTCTTTTGCGCGTGCTTTTCAATTTTTATACTTTTAGCTACCCGTATTTTAGGTCTACATCACTACCTTGTTCTCCTTCTTCAAATGGAGTGCAAATTGGGACTTCCTGCGAATCGGCTCGAAGTCTTCGGAAAGCGAACAGAGAACGCTTGTTGAATGGTATTTCAAAAGAGGCAGATTCTGCGGAAGTAGACGGAAGTCAATCAAGTGAAGAGGTTGTATTAAACGTGGTTTTTGTACTATGGTTTCCGTTTATAACAGTTTTATATACCTCTAATTTGTCTACTTAGAATTTTTCTAGACCGAGGAAGACGATGAAGATAAGACTCCTGAGCCGCGTCAATATTCCTTGAGAAAATTTCGCCAACCGGTTGATCGATTTGCTGTGACTACAACACTTAAAGACAGACACAGGTATATTTATGTTCTCGTTTTAGTGTCGTAGTGTCGACATTTTGGATTGAAGTCGTTTTAAATTATGTGGTATAAGGGTGTCGGGCTGCGATGTACAGCGAAAGATTTATCCCTCGCCAGGGTCTCCCAAGCTGAGAAGAAGTCCGGTTTTTCCATCGGTAAGCACAAATAGGAGTAAACCAATACTAGGGTCCACTTCGGTCCTGATGTCAAAGTCGCATGGTGGCAAATCTCCCTCTGATCCACAAGGGCTGCGACTGTATGTGGCGATGACGACCTGGGGCAGATTTTGACCTCGCTGAACTCGGTGCACCAGGGAATCACAATGGTTAAACTAGTAGAATTCCGAAAAGTGGAAGTTTTGCTGGGACCCGAACAAGCTATGTGCTCTTGTTTACAAACTCTTCATTCTGATAAGTGCGAAAGTCCCCATTAATTATTTAATGAATATTTTCTTTGTCGACATGTAGATAAAAAAATTCTCAAGAACCGTATAAACAATTTTGTTAATTAACTAATTGACTAAGTAGTTAATCTCATTTTATAGTAGTTGTTTTTGTTTATCTTATGAACTTTTACTCTGTTGGTCTTTTGGTGTATTGCTGCCTTTGTGGTAGTTTGTAAAAGTTCTACTTCTCAGGTAATTCTGTTTCAGAGACGATAGAGAGCGCAGAAGCCGAAATCGATCAGAGGATCGTAAAGATCTGAAAGCAAAAACGGCTGCAAAGCGGTATGGAGCACTAAATATTGTTGTTCATAAAGTTGTTTTAGTAATCTCGGAAGTTTTCTTGTGTGTACATCTAAAGTCGGTGTGAACAATCTCAGTCGTGGAAATTATTACTTGATTTATACAACTATAGACTAAATGCTTTAAAGGCGACGTCGTGAAACACGAAGCGACTCTTCTTCCACTTCGAGCGATAGTTGTGACGATCACATTAGAACCAGGAGCGATGATTTGCGTTTCGAACGACGTAAAGAACGAAGTCTGGCTAAAGCACGTAATCGATACATGCCTATTAACCTCAGTGGTGGGTCCATATTTTAGTGGGAACTTTTCAATATTTGTTTTGGCTTATATTTGAATAGAATTTCTGCAATTATTAGCTCCTTGTACGTTCAGAAAAGGATCTGACGTCAAGTCAAACTGTTATTCGGGAACGTTTACGACAGACTGGAGGTTCATGTACCGATATTGATCCAATGATTATTGACAAGAGCATTGGCTTTGAAGAAGTTCGTAATTTGCTCGTTTCAAATCCTGCTACTGTATTCTTCTCCAGTTTTTTTTCTGTTTTTTCCTTTTTTAGGTAGGTGGTCTTGGAGCACACATCCAGTCGCTGAAGGAAATTGTGCTCTTTCCTATGTTGTATCCTGAAATTTTCAAACAATTCAACATAATGCCACCTAAAGGAGTAGTTTTCTATGGACCTCCCGGTACTTACTTTTTAATATCCAGTGTCTGTGGATGTGTGGCGCAATGGTTGGAGGCGCCACTTCGACATGGAATCGATCCATGCGCCCATGGCCCACCAAGCCTTCCATGCTTCCGGGGTCGGCAAATTGGTACCAGACTTGTCTGTGAGGATAGCATCACTGGTTCGATACATCGGCAGACCACCGCGAGTCATTGTAAAGGCCAGATATGTATTCAATCACCTCCAACGATACTTAATGAAGGTGAATTAATGGCGCATCCCTCAGGGATTGATCAACGCTGAGAGCTTTATCTTTTTTTTTTATCCTTTAGTGTCTGTGGAACTACTTTTCACACGTTTCAGTCTGATCAGAAATGTGTCAGGAGTATTTCAGCAGATTGAGTATTGGCGTAGTTGTAACAATTATTGTTGTTTCATGTTTGTTTGAGGAACTGGGAAGACTTTAATGGCTCGAGCTTTAGCGAACGAATGCTCTAGAGGTGGACGGAAAGTTAGTAGATTTTACGGATTAGGTGATTGAGTGAACGACAACGGATCCATTTAGGTAGCTTTTTTCATGAGGAAAGGTGCCGATTGTCTCAGCAAGTGGGTTGGTGAAGCTGAGAGGCAGCTGCGGTGCGTGATGTGTTTCTACGCTTAAATCACTAGAGTATTCACTTGATAGGTTTCCCTTTATTAAAACATTCAATTTTATGAATTTCTTGCTTTAAGGCAATATTTGTTTTGGCTTATATTTGAATAGAATTTCTGCAATTATTAGCTCCTTGTACGTTCAGAAAAGGATCTGACGTCAAGTCAAACTGTTATTCGGGAACGTTTACGACAGACTGGAGGTTCATGTACCGATATTGATCCAATGATTATTGACAAGAGCATTGGCTTTGAAGAAGTTCGTAATTTGCTCGTTTCAAATCCTGCTACTGTATTCTTCTCCAGTTTTTTTTCTGTTTTTTCCTTTTTTAGGTAGGTGGTCTTGGAGCACACATCCAGTCGCTGAAGGAAATTGTGCTCTTTCCTATGTTGTATCCTGAAATTTTCAAACAATTCAACATAATGCCACCTAAAGGAGTAGTTTTCTATGGACCTCCCGGTACTTACTTTTTAATATCCAGTGTCTGTGGATGTGTGGCGCAATGGTTGGAGGCGCCACTTCGACATGGAATCGATCCATGCGCCCATGGCCCACCAAGCCTTCCATGCTTCCGGGGTCGGCAAATTGGTACCAGACTTGTCTGTGAGGATAGCATCACTGGTTCGATACATCGGCAGACCACCGCGAGTCATTGTAAAGGCCAGATATGTATTCAATCACCTCCAACGATACTTAATGAAGGTGAATTAATGGCGCATCCCTCAGGGATTGATCAACGCTGAGAGCTTTATCTTTTTTTTTTATCCTTTAGTGTCTGTGGAACTACTTTTCACACGTTTCAGTCTGATCAGAAATGTGTCAGGAGTATTTCAGCAGATTGAGTATTGGCGTAGTTGTAACAATTATTGTTGTTTCATGTTTGTTTGAGGAACTGGGAAGACTTTAATGGCTCGAGCTTTAGCGAACGAATGCTCTAGAGGTGGACGGAAAGTTAGTAGATTTTACGGATTAGGTGATTGAGTGAACGACAACGGATCCATTTAGGTAGCTTTTTTCATGAGGAAAGGTGCCGATTGTCTCAGCAAGTGGGTTGGTGAAGCTGAGAGGCAGCTGCGGTGCGTGATGTGTTTCTACGCTTAAATCACTAGAGTATTCACTTGATAGGTTTCCCTTTATTAAAACATTCAATTTTATGAATTTCTTGCTTTAAGGGTTTTATTTGACCAAGCGTATGCTATGCGTCCGTCCATCATATTCTTTGACGAAATAGATGGTCTTGCTCCAGTTAGGTCTTCAAAACAGGATCAAATACATTCTAGTATTGTAAGTACATTGTTGGCACTCATGGATGGCTTGGACAACCGTGGAGAGGTAAGTTCGCCCTCGAGTGAATTTCTATGTGAAATATTTAATTATTTTAATTTACATTTAATGAGTTCAACAGGTGGTTATAATTGGTGCAACGAATCGACTGGACGCGCTAGATCCTGCTTTGCGTCGGCCAGGAAGATTTGACAGAGAATTGAAATTCTCGCTTCCTGATTCGAATGCTAGGTAAGATTTATTGGCCGACAGGATTTACCAATTTATGTAATGTAGGTCAACTGTTTTAGTTCTCTGCAGTATTCCCTTTATTATTAAGGTATCAAATTCTTTCGATCCATACCGCAAAGTGGGGAGGCAGTCAACCAAATGAAGAAACGTTAAGATGGCTTGCCGATGGGACAAGTGGCTATTGTGGTGCAGATCTTCAGGTTAACTTCAATCTTCATCTCTAATCTTTCAGTCTGATCTAATCTTCACATCTTACAATACATATTGAAATATTTTCCAGTACTTATGCACGGAGGCCGTTTTAGTCGCACTTCGATCTCGATTTCCCCACATTTATATGTCGAAAGAACGGCTGAAGTTAGATTCATCATTGCTGATTGTTGACAAAGAGTGCTTCGCAACAGCGAGGCGCCGTATTATTCCAGCATCGAGAAGAGGTTCTGAAACACTTATTTTTTAGGGTGACTAATCCACCTATTTATTTTAACACTTAACGCTCGTTGTTGCTTGGAACTTATGCCATTAGAATCTGGTTGTCTTTACGTATGAGAAATAATATTTCAAAGCCGGCTTTCATTTGACCTCGGTGTGACTAATCAATATGTATTCTTTCCTTGACAAGCTTACATGGTGTTGATAAATAATCTTTTAAATAAACGCTTGATGTCTTCATAAGAGTCAATGGTCCGAGTCGACGCTCCACAGGTGTTCACCTTCTCTAATGGCTCTGATGATGATGAAGACGTCGAAACGTTAGTCGAAGTAAAGATTATTTATCAGCCTCAAACAAGCTTGTCAAAGAAGGAGTACGTATGAGAAATAAGTCCCTCAATTTTTTATAAACCTAAACTTCTTTCTCAACATTTTGTGGCATTTGTAAAAGGTTCGAAGTTGAGAGTTATATGAAAATCATCTTGCGACTAGGATTTTAGTACGATTTCTCTTGTATAAATCGTTGAATTTCGGACCTCCTTAATTACTCTGTTAATCAAAAAATTATCGTCAATTGTCGAGAAACCAGTTTCGGGCGTTTTATGTTGTCAGTGTTATACTTGTTCACAAGCATAGAATTTCTGCTCTTATTATCCTATAGTTGAAGCCGTGCTATTTCAAGGATTGTAATCATAAATATTAACGTCATTTTAGATCTTTCAATCCCCTCACGCCAGTTAGATGATCGAACGTCATTACTGCTTCTGAACACCGTCTCATCTATTCTGAATAAGCGCATTCCGTTCGGATACCGTTGTTCGCAATCAATTCAAAACACTGCTGCTTCTGAATTGGAGAAAGTTGTGCGAGCACTCGAGCAACCACCTTGTGTGCCTGCAGGTGAGGATGTGAACTGCTGACACTTTCCTAATGATCTCGGTTGCCTAGCTCATGGGTTGCAATTATAGTTCGCTTGTTACTCTGTGGAGACCCTTCGTATCCCGATCTTAGCCAAACGTCGTACGTCTTACCGGCCATACTCGGAAAACTCGATCATCTTCCTGTATTCTCCATAGCTGTCGCAAAGCTTTTTTCTGATGGAAAACCAGAGGTAGATATTTTATGTCTTGTTCGTCATTAGGTTGTTTCAGAATTAATGACCGATTTTGAATGGAAGCTTTGCAATGTTATTATTCGGCCCACGTACCACTTTATTAATCAGGATAAGAATAATTACAATCCGGACAGCTTTACTCAGGTAATGTGAAATCGTAAAATTCGAAAAGCGAAAATTTCTTGAAAAAATTTGCAACAATAGTTGGTCAGTTAAGGTTTTTCGTTGGAAGTACTCGCTTTCGTGAAAAAAAAATGGTATTCGAGTATGAAGCTCGTTTTTCTTGGTAAATTTATTCAATTCTACAGCGTTCTAGCGTGTATCGCAGTAGTGCAATTGCTCTGCAATACACATGTGGTCAATCTTCGCACCCAGAGCTTCCCCATCCGTTCGATCCTCTCGTGGTCGGCAGGTTAATACCAGACTTAGGGATATGGTATGGATAGCAGCATTGGCTCGATATATTGGTAGACCAGCGCGAGTCGCTATAAAGGCGAAATATGCATTCATTCACCTTTAATGATGCTCAATGAAGTGGCGCATGACACATCCCTTAGGGATTGTCAACTTCGAAAGCTTTGTTCTTTACCTACAGCATTGTTTATGCAAATGTCGAGCTTTGTCATGCATCAGTGTTAGAACTACGTTGACCAAGCCTGGGCACATGCTCTGCCGTTCCTCCTATGTTTCGTCGATTTTCGTGCAGTTGTCTTATGCAATAATAGATTTCACAAGATCAAAATTTTACTGGCTGATTGTTTTTCTCTATAACATCGAAAATTCGATCAACCGTCTTTAAGTGCGAATTCTGTTCTAGATAGTGGTTGCGAAGTGTATCTCGGCCCACCCACTGCGCATAACTTTGTGAGTTATCACATAGGTTCCATTTTGATTTGCGTATTAAAATACGTCAAGAAACCATTTTTATTGCCCAAAACAATCCCAGGATTTAGATGACTATTAATTTAATTTCTATTGGTCCTCTTTGCCACAACCATTCTATATTTCTGCTGTTCTGGTGTTTTCGGCTAACAAATCTCGTTGAACGTTGAACTCATCGTCAACCTATTGTGCAGATTTCAGAGCTTTAACATCGATCGTAATCTCCAAATGGTTCCACTATCTTACTTTTTTATGTGACTATCTTTCCAGCCTTTGTGGAATCGTCGTAAATTAGCAACACTCACGAATATGCCTAGTTTCTGACAGCTGCTTGTTGAAAGCGCTCTTAATTTTTCGCCGTATCCGATTTGTGTTTAACTGAACACATGCGGTCTAATATTCCAGTCCTAACCCATGCAGAAAATCTGTCGAGAGGAATCTATAGAAGATAAGCTCTGTGGTGCAAGCGATCTACCCTTCCTGTGCACTAAAAGCCGTGCAGTGCACGTAGTTAAGGTTAACACAATTTGTCATTTGCCAGGATACGTATCTCCAAATAGTTAAGCGCGGGCTTTAAAATGTTTTACGGCAGCAACTTGGGTAATAATTCTTTTAAATAAAATGTTTGCAAACTTTACAATAGCGAAAAGACAATCTCGAATTGACCTAATAAAGCTTGACATTTTCTCATGTTGGTCTTAATTACAAGGAAACATTGGCGCAAACGATTCAATCTGCACTCCGTTCTGCAGCTAATGGACCATGTGTTTTGCTTCTACCGAGTATAGATCAGTGGTATGATGTTGTTCCCCGTAGCGTCGCTCACATGGTAAGACCACTTGTTGTATATGACGACTTTTTCCACGAAATTTTTTGCTACTGTTATGATTACTATCCTTCTCTTAATGTTTATACAACGTGATGTTGTTCATTACTTGCATAAATACTTACCTGGATAACCCTTCTTCACTGGTTGTGCTTGCCCCAGCATAATTTCCATTTTTTCGCAGTTTTTCTGGTTTAGGAATTGTAATTCCCTGGAATTCCGAGGTTAGTCTGACCAAAGTCTGCCCCAGGTCGTCAGCGCTATAGGCATTGACCGCTCTTGTAGCTCAGAGGAAGGTTTGCCACCATGGACTAGTTTTACACCAGGATTGTGGTGGATTTTAGTTTTGGTTCACCCTTAACTAAGCTTCCTGGTGGAGAAGCCGGACTGCTTCTCAACTGAGGAGACCTTGCCAGAGGAATGAATCCTCCCGCTGTACACAGTAGCACAACACCCAGTAACATCTCCCAGCCATGATGAGGCGATAAACCGTTGGGAGGATGTTGTTCATTAATTTATCATAAACACTAGAAACTTGAGCTTAAAAAAGATCTCCAGGTACCATTTCAGCTTGCCACGGCATTAGACTCTCTTCACGGATTCACTTCAATCCTCTTTCTGGCTTCATGTGACTGTGCTTACGATTCCTGCTGTGACGAAATCAAGGATCTTTTTGGTCCATCACAATGTATAAGGTTCGAATACGTAATGTAGTGGAAATTTCTAGATTTTGTTGTTGTTGAGTATTTCTTTTCGTCCAATATTTGTTTTAATTATACCGAGTTTTTGCGACTATATTTTAACGAGTCTGTTTAGCCTTAAACCACCTAAGGAGCAACGGCGCCGAAAGTATTTTGAGCACATAGTTTCCAGTGCACGGGTGTCTCCTAGAGTATTCGACCGTGGGTAGATATTATCCTTCGCATAACTTGGCGATCAATTGAATACTTATATCAAGTTTTTGAATATTTCGGTTTCTGTAAAATTGAATGTGATTGTATTAAACTATTATCTGTCTGTGTTTAGTATTTCTTTTATGAGTGAGTTTGTTCAGCTTCACTGTACAATGAGCCTGAGAAAGCAGATCCTGAAGAAGAGAACATGACAAGGAAGTTGAATGAGAGAGAAGCGAGAGAACTTGCAAAGGAATACGAAAGCCAACTTCGCCGATTTCGGATTTGGGCGAGGGATAAACTAAGTAGGAGTGGAAGTCATTTGTTAATTAAACTAATGTCGATGTGCGTAATATTGCTGGCTTTCACTAGTAACGTAATTGCTAACTCCTATGTTTTACTCGCCTTTTGATTTCGTGCCATTAGTTAGTGTTTTAGTTTGCTGTAGTTTTAAATTTTTGCAGTTGCTGTTATATCTTTGGTGCAGGTACCTTAAGACGTGACCGTCGCTTTACAATTTTTGTCAAACCCGTGGATGGAGATGACGTTGAGGATTATTACGATGTGATTAAGAATCCAATGTGTATATCAGAAATGGAGGACAAGATTGATAGGTTTGTTACGAATGTTTGATTTTCAATGCAAACGATAATAAGGTGCCATTGGAAAACTGTCATAATGACCGTCTAGTTATATGGAAGTCTGGCGATATATGATGCTATTGCTCTTTTTCTTTCCAAGTTGAACGCATACTGCTTTCCTAATGGCAGTATCGTTTTCTACAATTTTATTATTTCTTAATTCTTTGAGGGTCTCAACTTCTTTTCAAGCGTTTTGGTTTCGTTCCTCTTTTTTCCACAATTGGTTCTAAACTAATCGATTTCTTGCCACAGAATTTCGATTACTAGAGAGCCTATTACATTTGTATAAACCATTGTGTTCATTATATGAAATGTAAAATATTATGCTTCAACCACAATGATGCTGAGGGATTTGGAGAACTCCGGACCGCAGGTATTTATTTTCAATGCCGATTTGTGCTTTCCAGATCAATCCCGTTGACGGGTTATTGATGATGGCTTTGATCAATATAACGACCTCAGAGATAGGCGAAAGGAAGGGCTCGCATAGAGTGGTGGTGAACGTGTTAGTCCACGGAAAGGGTAATAACGTATTCGATCTCCGGCAGACTTTTGTGGTCCGGGTTCTCTAAATATCTCAGCATCGTTATGATTGTATTTCACATTATACCCTGCCGTGAGAAATTGTGGTAGGCAGTAAATAAAAAGTTACATTATAATGCTTCAGTTTAGCTCTAGACTAGTCTTGGGAATGTTTATGTGTCACATATTTATCTTTATATTTTTACGAGAAGTTTTTTGTCTGCTTGTTTTAGACAGGAATATCTTCATCCTGATCATCTATTAAATGATATACGCTTGATACGAGATAATGCAATAGAATACAATCCTGCTAATACTGATGAAGGTGTAGAAACTATTTTTTTTTCATTTTTTTTCTGTGCTTAACAAATACTGATTCATGCAATTTGCTTTTCTTTTAGGTAGAGCTATTAGACACAATGCATTTGCTCTATGGGAAACCGTCGTCGATCTGTTTGACGTTGATCTCGATGTCGACTTTGTCGAGTCACTTGAGGTGTGTTCCATCATTTTCAGTTATTTTCAAATTGTTTTTGTTGAAGATGGACATGTCTACCCTTTAGGATTTTAATAGGATCGTATATATCATATTTATTTCTTTTTCTTTTATTGTTTTCAGAATAATGCGAAAATGTTAACTGACTCAAACGTTCTCCCTGCGCATGAAAAACTTCTTGAATTGCCACAAGGGTTCAAACGTACAGTGCCCTGGAGTGTAAATACGGGTTACATGACGCAAGTGGTCAGTGATGGCGACAGGAACGAAGGAAATAAATCTACGGTAGGCTTTTCCCATCTCTAGAATTGTCTTCTATGTCATAAAATGATAGGGTTTGCATTTTTCTCCTTTATAGTGTTTTTCGAGATTAGTATTAAACGCAATTAAGTCGGGCACTTGGTATAGTTTTACATGCGTTCCTTCTGTTCTGTACGGATTCGTGTAGGACTATCGTGCTTTCACTTCTTCTTTGGTAATGCAGTATACATTCAACTTCATTAAGCAACATAATGGTGATTGAATGAATATTTGGCTTCTAAAATTAATTGCAAGGAACGACTTATCAATGTATCATCTCCTTCTTTTTATCTTCCCAGACAAGTGTGGTGCTGAATTACCGACGATGTGGATGGGAGGCGTGGCTAATTTGGCGTACGAGTTCGAACATATGAACGGGTGCATCACGGATCATTTCTAGCCATTGAGCTACAGAGAACAATACTAGCTTGAGTATAATTTTAATTGATGCCCTCCGTTGCATCTGTGTAACCTCAGTTTTCGATGTTTTCTTGGCGAGGCGAGGACACTTGATTTACATCTACTGTGGGAATTTATGGTTTTATTTTCGTCTCTCCTTATCCAGACGCCGAAAGCAATCCTTCCAAGCAGTGCTCAACGAGTGAAGTTCCGACATCGCCGTAGAGGTGGTTATCCTCTCCCAAATTCTGTTAAAAAACGGAAAACCGCTGCGATTCTGAAGTCTCTTCAACAGTCTCTGTCCAGGTATGTTTAAAATTTACTGGGCTTGAAGTAATTGAGGTAGTTTTAAGGCATTAAAATTTTAGCAACAAGGACGAAGTCTCTTGTGAGCAAGATGAGAAAATCGATTCATGCAAGGAATATTTGGAATGTGATAACCGTTCTGACTGTTCGGAAAAAATGGGAACAGCAGAAAGTACTTCATCGATTGCTGAGGATGTACTTATTCTGCCGGAAAATGAGCTTGCAGCAGTAGTGGACAAGGTAACACAGTTGGAAAATTTTTTGAAGGATTTTTACTTGATTTTCTTTTTTTGTATCGTTATTGTTCTAGTGTGTTCAAAGTACTCATGGGTGGTCCGTTGGCGAATTGGAGCGCCTGGCAGCTGTAATGTCACACGACATAGAAGAATTTAAGTACGTCTTATGTCACTGTTACTTAAGTAGTGTTCATAAATGACAATATTTAACATTTGGGAAGAATTTGCAATTGACTGTAGATTTCAAAATATGAAATTAACATATGGATTTGACGAAAGCAAAATAATAAGAACTTAGCCAAAACCACGTTCAGCTCGTTATTGGTTCGTACTTTAAGGGACAAATGGGACCGATCAAAGTTGCCGGGAAAGTTGACAGCCACAGTTACTTCATGGGAATTGAAAGCCAACCGGGAAATTATTTTCGAATAACGTGTTATTTTGCTATACTATATTCCAGTCGTTTCGTCGCTTCTGCAAAGTTTTATCGGTGCTCTTTCAAACTACCTAACAGTCGTATATTTGGCCATGCCATTCATTATCTTCGAGGTTTTGGTCCGCTGAATTTCTTACTTGACAACTAGGTGCTTTATTTATTGTATGTTGTAATCATTTTCTAGTTCTACGCACCCATGTTCCCTTGTTTCTTGGTTTTAGCTCACGGAAACCATTATTTTTCTAGGCATGATTGTTTGTGTCATTCATATTTCCAACGTTTCAGATCTCAAAATGGCCTTCATTTGATTGTCTTTGTAATGTATCAATGCTTTCTGACCTTTTTGTAAAGGAAATAATTTGCTATTACTGCACATAATTTCAGTCATGCCAGTGGATAGATATTGTCTTTATTCTTTGTATAAATCTTTCAATTTCCTTCGCTCTATGAAATCTCAGAGTCGTTTCGAATATTACCTTCTTAAAGTTTCTACTTTTATATTCTACATATTAAAGTCTTCTTCAGCTTTATATGGACTTCCAAAACAGAGCGGGAGGAAAAACAGGTGGAGGCGGTGTTGCATCGGCTGCAGATGCTGGCGTTGATCGTAGAGAGCGGTTGAGGTGAGCTTACGTATTATTAGTATACATCATCCTTCGTTTTACTGGACACATTCGTAAGGTCACAGTTCACAATAGTTTTGGTGGAATGTTTCCGAACATGAGAATTTCTAGGCTTTTGTACGAATTTTTAGGCAGTTGGCTTTGGAAACGATTGATTTGCAAAAGGATCCCTATTTTATGCGGAATCATTTGGGTACATACGAATGCAAATTGTGTTTGACATTACACAACAACGAAGGTAAGGTAGTTTTATTCCGTGGGTCTTTTCTCCTTCTTTGTGGTTTTACTAACTATTAGATGCCACTGGAATTAATGGTATCTTTGTAGGTTCATACCTGGCTCATACTCAAGGCAAAAAGCATCAATCAAACCTTGCAAGAAGAGCTGCGAAGGAAGCCCAGGAACAGCCATTTTTGCCTGCACCTGTACAGCCAAAGGTGGAGATGCGGAAATTTGTAAAGATTGGTCGACCTGGATACAAGGTATATTGTTTCGACCGATACTCCATTTAAATTAGTTAAGTCTTTCCGGGAAATTTTTCTGTTCCATCGGGGTGTTACTCATCCTTATTCTTTCCGCTGTTTCATGTTTCACAAGGTGTAACAGTCTTTTTTTTTTTTTTTTGAAATTGTTCGATTAGCTATTTACATGAGGATGGTAGCCTTAGAATTTTCGAAGTTTCGTTTACCACAGTGTTTTTCCTGCACTTTTCTGTATGCAATTGACAGGTTCGAAGTTATAGCTGTCATGAACATAGTCGGTAAGAAACTTTATTTAGTGCTAAATAGTTTGCAAAAGGCTCCCAAAGAGGAGGATGCAGTTCGTAGCCGACGAAGAAATAAACATTCTCCCAAGTATTAAAAAGCTAAAATCACGCGTTGGCTAGTATACTTATTGGAAGGAGGTTTCCCAAAGTGTAAAAACGTTATGAATCAGAGAGTTATTGTTTTTTATGAGCAGGCACATTGATGTTTCTACAAGTTTCAATTCATACTAGCTAGCGCTTTCCTTCTTCAGAGTCTCAAAAGGGTAAAGTGGCACTCAGCCCCAAATGCTTCTACAACAGCGTAAGGAACGCAGAACCTGAATATCATTCGCTTAGTAAACAGCTTCTTTTGAACAATTACCGTTTTATCTATCTTTTTCCATCAGCATTCACCCGTCAGCGGGATTGATCTGGGGAGCCCAAATCGGCAACGAACCCAGTTAAGCTGAGGCTGTAGTTGTAGTCGCAATTTTAACCTTTTTTATTCACTGTCTCTTCTTTTTAATGGTAGGGTATGTTGCGAAATATAAATTAGGTGATGCTGAGATATTTGCAAAACTCCGGACCGCAGGTGTCTAAGGTGGGGAACGAACGCGCTGTTGTCCTTTCCGGGTAGTAACGCGTTCACCACCACACCAGGTGGGTCCTTCGTTTCGTCTGTCTCAGCTAGTTCTATCACCGTTTTGTTCTTTATAAATCTTCTATTTAGTGATGGAGACCAAACACACAGAGTTTACATAGGGAATGTGATTGATGGTTGATGTAGTGTAAAGAACGAATACTATTTGAGACCAGTACGCTGTGTCCGTATAATATAATATCTAGATGGCAAGCTTAAAGTTGAAGAAAACACTTCCTTAGACATGCATAATACGCAATAACATAGTGAATAAGATTCTGAAATAGAAGTCGCTATCCTCTCATGGGAATACAAAACATCAGAATACAAATTTTTTGCACAAATCCAAAAGTGTCGAGTCGTAAGAAGGAGTCCTTGTCGCGCGTTCTCTCGGAAAGTATCTCAGACCGATTCTTTAACTGAGAGGGACATGTACGAAACCTCAAGACCGACTTTCTGTTAACCTCGGCATTAATCAACAATTCACTGTTTTTGTTGATGAGCAAACATGAGGTTAGTGACACATTATATTATTTATCTTACATATTATACTTATAGGGCGCGTGTGGCGCAGTGGTTGGAGGCGCCACTGCGGCGCGCACGTGAAATGGGCCCATGGCCCACCAAGCCTTCCATCCCTCAGGGGTCGGCAAATTGGTACCAGACTTGTCTGGGAGTATAGCAGCGCTGGCTTGATACATCGGCAGGGCACCGCGAGTCATTGTAAAGGCCAGATATGCATTCAATCACCTCCAACGATGCTTAATGAAGTCGAATGCATGGCGCATCCCTCAGGGATTGATCAACGCCGAGAGCTTTATCCTTTATTGTACTTATATTATATTAATGCACAATAGCTGACGTTTCGGCTGCTCCGCCTTCTTAAGAGCCTCGAAAGGTTAAATTGGTGCGCCATCTACTCAGCCTTGGGCGTTTAAAAGAAGCAGTATATTATGCGAATGCGAATTTATGTGTTAAATTTTATGTGCTGAGCTTGCGAAAGTGTTCGCTGAGGAAATTGCATTCAGTTTGACCTTTTCATGCTCTGAAGGAAACAAGATCGTAGAAATGTCAGCTACTGTGAAATAAAAATTGAAGTAACAATTATGCATCTACTCATCATGAAGGCGACGACGTGTTGATTATTGCCGAGGTTAGCCGAAAAATGCGGTCCGAGGAGTCACGAAAAATTCCTGTCCAGGCCTTCATAATACAAAAATTTTGCCTTGGTCTTCGTAATCTTATCGAGCTGAATCCAGCTAAGTAGAGCACCTTAGGAATAAAGTAGTCTTAGTTGACGGCGAACTTTTATGCAGGAAGATTCTGGCTGATCTGAACAGATGAACATTTCTAAGACAAGACTGGTTCCGGTTTATCGACGTGGGAATGGAGACTAGGTTGGCCTGGTGACGAACTTTAACTAAAAATCATGCATACATTGGACGGCACTACTACTAAAATGTTGCAATCACTCCATGTGATTAATTAGTAAAGAGGTTTATATCTCTACGTCGTTCACATTCTTTATACATAGGAATGTAACAGACAACATGCGGATCGTTTTTTAAAATTTATAGCATCGTAGGAGAGTTCATTGGAAAACCAATTCAGTGTGTGGGTGTGAGACATGTTTAGGGGCATGTGTTGTACTTATTGCACTGATGGACGTTGTGGTTCCATTAAAGGTTAATATTCCTTCTCATTTGTTATCAGGTGACGCGTGAACGTGATCCAGCCACTGGTCAACAAGCACTTCTCTTTCAAATAGATTATCCGGAGATAGCTGAAGGAATTCAACCTAGACATCGCTTCATGTCGGCATATGAACAGAAAATTCAACCACCGGATAAGAGGTTGCTTTACAGTCTATCATTCCGTTTTATGTTAGAACAAAGCCTGATATCCTCAGATGGCAGTATCTTCTTTTTGCTGCTGAGCCATACGAAACAATTGGATTCAAAATCCCATCAAGGTGAGGTTCGAATCCACTCATTTTCATCTTTTCTTTCCAACCAACATATTGGAGTTGTTTAAACTTGCTTCTTTGTACTTTTTTGGAAACCTTTACGACAAGCCTTGAGGTCCAGTTTTTCCACAAGCTTTATCAAATTCGGTAAGCTTTCGTTTTGCCTAGCTAATGCTTGGTGTTGTTAGAACGATACCATCAGTAATGCGAAGAGATGTGAGCTGGTGTGTTGTTGAGGACTGGCGGAAGGTCTTCACAGTTCAGGTCTTATTCTGTCCGGATTTAGTGTTGTTCGATTTTCCACCCACGAAATAGCATGTAGGATTTCGAAAAGGAGAACCGCTGGTGCGAGACATCCTTGCTCCTTTAAATCAAACGGATGTGGGAGGGCGTGGCTATTGAAGAGATCTGGGAGTAATCGTGAATGGTTTCTGCATTGCCATTTTGGACGCCGTCATTGTTACGTCTAGGCGTCGGAGTGCAATCATCTTGGTTTTGTAATTGGCGAAGCTTCAGTGGGCTTTGCAAATAATTTTTATAGCCGCTACAGCTCCAACCACAACTGCTGCTTTTCTCGCTTTGGACGCTGCTTTTATCGCCTGTATGCATTGTTATGCATTGCGTGAGTCTGCGGTTGCCTCTTGCTCGTGCGACTCCAAACTGGTTTGTTAGCTTCTCCTGTCCCTTTCTTTTTCTCTTGCCTAATAGTCAGCTAAATCTTTCCCAGTTTATGGTTGTTTTGGAGATTCGTTTTTTGAATTTATCGTCTTCTTCTTTCCGCGGCAAGTGCAGCTTGTCGCGGAAGAGGCATTAGACACATGTCGTGTAAAATTTTGGGCAAACAGCGACATCGGTCGGACCAAACCTTCCATTTACTGTGATGTGATCTGTTTCGTTATGGCACTCTTCATTAGGAGACTTCCACGTCCACCATTGACAGTGGAGCTTCTTGAATTGCGAGTTAGCATGAATGATCTAGGTCGTCGTGGTAAATTCAGACAGCCGCTCATCCTGCTTGCTCCATTCTAATCTGTGGGTCCCAATGTAACGTTCTTCTGGGTCTAATCTTAGCATTGAATTCTCCATTGATGACTATAGCCTTCTCTGTGTAACTTCTCCAAGTCCGTATAGAGCGCTTCGACTTCTTCGTCCTAGTTTGAAGTCGTTTTGTAAATGGCGAAGATTGCCAAAACCGGTATGGTCTAATCTTTTCGACCATAAACGTCCTATTCCGGTTGTTAATTATTCGACCAAATCGATGTTCAAGGGCAAACTCGGGTTGAAGAGAAAACGGACCCCGCTGGTAGTCTTGTATTGTCACATATTCCGAGGAACGGTTTTTCTCCGATGTCATAAACGGCGTTGAATTCGTAGCGTCTTCTCATCTCAGTTCGGTGACGACGTAGCTTATCTTCCAAATGCAAGTGTGCCTGCATTCTAGGTACAAACCGTCACATTAGTGCTTTGCTACCTAGGCAGCATAGAATGGCCTTTAGATCCTAGCAGTCTGTTCGTACTCGTCCTACCCAAACGGTGTCTAGTCGGAGCATTTTCCGTTTCAGAAGAATGAGGGCCGTTTGTTTTTCCGTGTTTAGCGTTTGATATCCACGTATAAATTGCTGAGCTCTAAAGATAAGGGCTGGATATACTCACGGGTAACTTGCCAGTCTCTCCCAGAGCGGACATGGAGCTTGTTTGTTGGAGGCAGCTCCTAACTGTCTCCCACAGACTTCTCTATCAGTTGGTTGCAGGTTTTCGGCTGAACTAAGTCGTAGAATACAATCCGCATAAACGAGAACACACCCACACGCCCAAGCATGATTACTACCTCGTAAATAGGGTATGTGCTAAAACGGTGCGGCACAAGCAGGGTGTCCATTCCGTGAATCAAGCTGCGTATTACGAAGGCACGAGGAGATTTTGGTACTGGATTAACCTCTATCGGCAACCTGTAGACTCGCCACGCTGTGTCACGACTAACGGGCATGAGATCCCTTTACGAGGGAGATCCGTAGAACTCGTGGAAACTGAAAAATTTTGTTGTTTATATGAAAGTAGATGGGAGGTGAATGGTGATATGTAGTTTTAAATGGAGCTTCCGAGACTGTAAAAATTTGTTTCACCTTCACAATACAATTATGTTCGCCATTCTTACATTGAAGGGAAGTCGACAAATCCGAAAAATTCTGGACGATGTGGAATAAAGACACGAAGCAGTTCTTTCTTCAGGTAAATGATTTTTGGAATTCATTTGTGTTTGTCCACCTTTTTGAAATTGATCTTTGGATTGTACAATCTTGAAATCTTTTCACATTACTGAGGTCCTTTATTGGGTATATCTTCAATTTTGCGATGAAGCCTTCAAATTTGGACTAGTTCAGGTCGCATTTCGAATTGATGCTCGCGGCAACGATAATGAAGTACAACAAGCACCACCTCCAGTGATGAATGCCCCAATGCCACCTCCACCAATGTTCGTCCACTACTAAGTACAGTAATCTCCGTGTTAGATGTTGTGTATGTCTCGTGTACTTTATTGTTAACCTCGTTTTATAATTGTTGATTACTTTGAAATAAAGTCCAATATTACTGTTTATAAGTAACAAATTTGGAGTTTTCCGCCTATAGTACCTTTACAGTAACCATCCTCGTCTTTTGGCAGTTCCAAACGAATTGTGTTTCATTACGGTTTCAGAGGCAGAGGGGATTTTATTTTCATTGTAACTGATATCCTTAGAATTGGATGTGATGGTATGCATGGCGTTAAATCATGGGAAATTAAAGAAATGAGAAGAATTTCTTTATAAAGGCAGGCTTTGGTTCAGGTTATATCTTCTGTTTGTCTATGAGTGTGATTTGTTAGAGGAAGGGGGAATTTACGAGGACTGAAGAAATAATAGGACAGAATCAGAATTATCGAAATTGTCTATCAGAACTGTGTTATTTTCGAGAGTTTTCGAGCGTGTAGCGCACTAGTCGGAAGCACCTCGCAATACACATGGTATCGATACCCGCGCCCGTGGCCTATCAAGCGTTCCATCCCTCCGGAGTCAGAAAATTGGTAACATACTTGCATGAGACGATAGCAGCACTGGGTGGATACATCGGTAGGCCAACGCGGGTCATTGTAAAAGCGAGATGCGCATTCAATCACCTCCAACGATGCTTAAAGAAGTCGGGTTCACGGGACATACCTCGGAGATTGGTCAGCACCCAGAGCTTTATCCTTTTTGTGTTATCTTCGAGAGTTCTTGTAACCATTTTTCAATTTCTTTTAAAAATCGAAGTTATTGTACTGAGAAACTATTGGTGACATTCTTTTGGAAATGTTAACGTCAGTATCTATTTTTGCTTAGGTATCTTTGATACCTGGTAAGTTGGACAATAATTTAAATGTGCAGGACGTTAGGACTCTGTGACTAGTAGTTTTATCGTTGCGTTGTATACTGAATATGCTTGATATGCGAGCATATATTGTTTGACTTCGCTTACAGGAACTTTTAAAATGCAAAACAAGGATAGAGTGATCGCAGGCGAAAGGTCATCAAATTCGAGATCTATGCTATGGAAAGAAGAAGATGAAGAGATACCGAAGAAATACGATACAGCAATTCCCATGGAATCTCGGGGTAGCAGTGGTGTGAACTTTTTTTTGGACGCTTTACATTTTTCATCCCACATAAGAAACCTTACTACTATACAATCTAGTTTCCTTCATTACCAAATTACTATTGATTTGGATTTAAATACGTTTTTTGATAACCAACGAGCAATTCAGAACAGATTGTTCTTTTCTAGCGGAGATCCATGACATTTGAAAAGGCGAACTGTTAGTTCATCATTCACAATTTCATAATTGCTTCAGAAATCATCAAAAAAAGAAGAAAATCTACCACAGGTTTTGTACGTGAGGAAAACTACGCTTTTGGAGTATAGCTAACAGCATAACAACTTCAGATGAGATTCCAAACGGAAACAGATTGTCTCGTCTTTTAAATTTCCTCACAATTTATATGGTTTTTCCTAGGCGTTAATTTCATTGTAGCGTAATCGAGTTTTCTCCACAGTCTTCACAAACTTTGAATTATTTTGAAAATCATTACTCAGTCCAGTTTCTTACTGCGCATTCTCCAAGTTTCCCCTCAAAAAGCGATTACGTGGGGAAACAAGGAAGAGAAAAGGCGATTACATGGAATGAATAAAGAAGAGAAGAGAGGATAGTGAATCGATGGAGAACCTTCGTAAATAATGCACAGCACTTTTACACGAGGAAAAATTCTCCTCAAAAGACGATTAGTCGAAGGCGCAGTCTGGCTTTTTACTGCGCATTCTCCGAGCTTCTCGAAAGCCGATTACGTGGGAAAACCAAAGAAGAGAAAATAGGATGTAAATCTATGGAGAATGAGGAGAACCCCCACAAGTAATGCGCAGCATTTCTACAGGAAAAAATTCCAATCAAACGGCGATTAGGCCAAGGCGCAGTCCAGTTTATTACAGCGCATACTCCGACTGATTTGGTTTAAATACGTTCGTTTCTAGCCTATGAGGAATTCAAACCAGAGTACTCCATATTAGCAGCGATCCATTAAGAATTAGGAAAACATGTCATTTTAGTTTGTTCCTTTCAGAGTTCGTTCAATGTTCCACGAAAAAGAAGAAAAGAAAGTCCAGCAAAGAAGAGAACAGATGTATTGGAATGGAGGATCCAACTGCAGATGAGATTCTTAATAGAAATGGTGTGTCGCGTTGCTTTATTTCTCTACAATCTTCAGGGATATTTTTTGTATTACTATGTATTATCAACAAGACCCAAAAGTCGTAAGGTCTATTCGTGTTTCCAGAATCCTTCCAAAGTTTACCGGGAATGAAGAAAAGAAGGTTTGTCAATTCTGCTGTTGAGCACAACCGAGCTTCTGGAGCAGAACATTTAACTTCTAGTGGAATTTTGCGCGATGACGGTTTGTGACGTTTTATCCGAACTGCGCTTGTTCTACGTGTTTTTCAACCTTTTCTAGTTATTAATTTCACTGTATCCAAGTTCTCTCAGAGTCAATTAGAGGTCGTTCAATGAAGAAGAATTCGAGGAAATGGGTAACTAGTAGTAATCTTATATATTCGGGTGACTCTTTAGTGGTGTCGCAGAGTGATGATGGAGTAACTAGCTGTGAAAATGTTCTCCCACCTACTGGCATTACCATCACGAAACAGCCTGGGGGTTTGTGCTTTTCTTACATATATCTTTGTTTGTTACGAAATTGTGCTAGTCATTTGAAATTATTTGAAAATTCGAGGTTGCTATTGTTCCTACCTAGGTAAATACGTCGTTGGTTCGCTGTCAAGGCTCTTCAGTGGCGATTCAGTTGCTTCGTCAGCAGAGGATCGCAGTAAAACCACCGTCATCTTGTCTTTTATAAACGAGTTTAACTTTTGTTTTTATAGGAAGTGGCGGTACAATCATCGAAGGCGAGACAGTGATTAAGCCAAAGAAACAGAAGAAAGATATCAACGATAATGCAATCGAATCGAAAGACGTGGAGGTTCATAAAAAGTCCTTTAGAACGAAAGATCGCACCCAACAACGGTTTGTTTCCATTATTGCGTTTTACCGAGGGTCTTGAAGACATACTTACAGTGCGAATCGAAAGAGAGCCCGTGAGGAGCGTATGGGTTTAGAAGAGAAAAAACGGACGATTTTCGTCGGAAATGCCCCTCTAACCATGGATGAGAAGTCCTGCAAAAAACTGTTTTCACATTATGGCAAAGTACACTTATATTTTTAAACGTTTTAAACTCCCATTCAACATTTGTGAATTCCCTTCACCAGATCGAATCGGTTCGAATGCGATGCATTTTTCCATGTAAAGAAACTGTCTCAAAGCGTATCGCGCATATATCCCGTTCCTTTCACGAGAAGCAGACTTCTTTGATCTTCTATGTGAAATTCAAAGACGAGGAGTCAGTGCAGAAAGCTCTTGCTTAGTGAGTGATTGCATTTGTTATATTGTGTATTATATACGCATTATACCTTTTTCTTATCGGACTTAGTAATGGTACAGTCTTGGATCGGCATCGAATTCGAGTCGATACTTGTACATCGAAAGCTCAGTACGATAGAAAACTGACAGTGTTCGTTGGTAAGCTTATTAGTACTTTGAAGTCTACCTCGGTGTTAACATTTACTGCAGCTAAAACTAAAGTATACTTCTTTTTAGTTTGTTTGAGTTGGCAATTTTCTATTATTTGTATTCATATTGTAGGAAATATCCCACTTGACGCAAATGAAGATGATTTGGCTAACTTATTTGAAGAAAATATTGGTGATGTCAGTTTTGTACGGTGTGTAAAAGATCAATTGACCGGTATGGGCAAAGGTTTTGCTTTCGTGGTCTTTAAGGTTAGTCGGTTTCCCGCCCGGTCTGCTTTCCACTTTTTTATGATAATGTTAGTTATCTTTAATACTAGTTTATGATTATGGTTGAATAGCTTGCTGTAGTATAAGTAAAAGGATAGGGGTAAAGGTATCGGCGTTGATCAATCCCTGTGGAATTCGCGATGCATTCGACTTCATTAAGCATCGTTGGTGATTGAATGCATATCTGGACTTTACAATGGCTCGCTATGGCCTACCGATGTATCGAGTCAGCGTTGCTATCCTCGCAGACAAGTCTGATACCAATTTGCTGACTCCAGAGGGATGGGAGGCTTGATGAAGCTGGATCGTGGGGATCGATCCCATATGTATTGCAGGGCGCCTCCGACCACTGCGCTGCACTGTAGTATAGTGCAGCTTGCTGTAGTATTTATACCATATATAAAGTTTTTCTTTCTTTTACGTAAGGAGTATAAAAATGTTGCAGTCACCTACATCAGTTCAGTTGGCCTTAAGTGCAACAGGGTTACACTTCCAAGAACGCGAACTTCGTATAATGAAGGTGATGAAGAAACGGAAGATTGCTGTGAGTGTTTACATATCCGTTCTTTTCCCAACAATGAGTTTCTATCGCAAATTTCCGTCAAATTCCTTCCAGAAGTTGCAGTCAACCAAAAAAGGCAGCCAAGCGGTTCAAAATTTAACTAAGGAGCAGTCCACCAAAATTGATCAGTACAAGTTCTCCACTAGGAAGTAAGTGTGCCACTTTTAGTATTCCTTTCCTATCGATAAATGAAGGGTGAAAGCTTTCGACGTTGATCAACCCCCGAAGGATGCGCCATGAACTCGACTTCATTAAGCATCGTTGGAGGTGATTGAATGCAATACCAAATTACTATTGATTTGGATTTAAATACGTTTTTTGATAACCAACGAGCAATTCAGAACAGATTGTTCTTTTCTAGCGGAGATCCATGACATTTGAAAAGGCGAACTGTTAGTTCATCATTCACAATTTCATAATTGCTTCAGAAATCATCAAAAAAAGAAGAAAATCTACCACAGGTTTTGTACGTGAGGAAAACTACGCTTTTGGAGTATAGCTAACAGCATAACAACTTCAGATGAGATTCCAAACGGAAACAGATTGTCTCGTCTTTTAAATTTCCTCACAATTTATATGGTTTTTCCTAGGCGTTAATTTCATTGTAGCGTAATCGAGTTTTCTCCACAGTCTTCACAAACTTTGAATTATTTTGAAAATCATTACTCAGTCCAGTTTCTTACTGCGCATTCTCCAAGTTTCCCCTCAAAAAGCGATTACGTGGGGAAACAAGGAAGAGAAAAGGCGATTACATGGAATGAATAAAGAAGAGAAGAGAGGATAGTGAATCGATGGAGAACCTTCGTAAATAATGCACAGCACTTTTACACGAGGAAAAATTCTCCTCAAAAGACGATTAGTCGAAGGCGCAGTCTGGCTTTTTACTGCGCATTCTCCGAGCTTCTCGAAAGCCGATTACGTGGGAAAACCAAAGAAGAGAAAATAGGATGTAAATCTATGGAGAATGAGGAGAACCCCCACAAGTAATGCGCAGCATTTCTACAGGAAAAAATTCCAATCAAACGGCGATTAGGCCAAGGCGCAGTCCAGTTTATTACAGCGCATACTCCGACTGATTTGGTTTAAATACGTTCGTTTCTAGCCTATGAGGAATTCAAACCAGAGTACTCCATATTAGCAGCGATCCATTAAGAATTAGGAAAACATGTCATTTTAGTTTGTTCCTTTCAGAGTTCGTTCAATGTTCCACGAAAAAGAAGAAAAGAAAGTCCAGCAAAGAAGAGAACAGATGTATTGGAATGGAGGATCCAACTGCAGATGAGATTCTTAATAGAAATGGTGTGTCGCGTTGCTTTATTTCTCTACAATCTTCAGGGATATTTTTTGTATTACTATGTATTATCAACAAGACCCAAAAGTCGTAAGGTCTATTCGTGTTTCCAGAATCCTTCCAAAGTTTACCGGGAATGAAGAAAAGAAGGTTTGTCAATTCTGCTGTTGAGCACAACCGAGCTTCTGGAGCAGAACATTTAACTTCTAGTGGAATTTTGCGCGATGACGGTTTGTGACGTTTTATCCGAACTGCGCTTGTTCTACGTGTTTTTCAACCTTTTCTAGTTATTAATTTCACTGTATCCAAGTTCTCTCAGAGTCAATTAGAGGTCGTTCAATGAAGAAGAATTCGAGGAAATGGGTAACTAGTAGTAATCTTATATATTCGGGTGACTCTTTAGTGGTGTCGCAGAGTGATGATGGAGTAACTAGCTGTGAAAATGTTCTCCCACCTACTGGCATTACCATCACGAAACAGCCTGGGGGTTTGTGCTTTTCTTACATATATCTTTGTTTGTTACGAAATTGTGCTAGTCATTTGAAATTATTTGAAAATTCGAGGTTGCTATTGTTCCTACCTAGGTAAATACGTCGTTGGTTCGCTGTCAAGGCTCTTCAGTGGCGATTCAGTTGCTTCGTCAGCAGAGGATCGCAGTAAAACCACCGTCATCTTGTCTTTTATAAACGAGTTTAACTTTTGTTTTTATAGGAAGTGGCGGTACAATCATCGAAGGCGAGACAGTGATTAAGCCAAAGAAACAGAAGAAAGATATCAACGATAATGCAATCGAATCGAAAGACGTGGAGGTTCATAAAAAGTCCTTTAGAACGAAAGATCGCACCCAACAACGGTTTGTTTCCATTATTGCGTTTTACCGAGGGTCTTGAAGACATACTTACAGTGCGAATCGAAAGAGAGCCCGTGAGGAGCGTATGGGTTTAGAAGAGAAAAAACGGACGATTTTCGTCGGAAATGCCCCTCTAACCATGGATGAGAAGTCCTGCAAAAAACTGTTTTCACATTATGGCAAAGTACACTTATATTTTTAAACGTTTTAAACTCCCATTCAACATTTGTGAATTCCCTTCACCAGATCGAATCGGTTCGAATGCGATGCATTTTTCCATGTAAAGAAACTGTCTCAAAGCGTATCGCGCATATATCCCGTTCCTTTCACGAGAAGCAGACTTCTTTGATCTTCTATGTGAAATTCAAAGACGAGGAGTCAGTGCAGAAAGCTCTTGCTTAGTGAGTGATTGCATTTGTTATATTGTGTATTATATACGCATTATACCTTTTTCTTATCGGACTTAGTAATGGTACAGTCTTGGATCGGCATCGAATTCGAGTCGATACTTGTACATCGAAAGCTCAGTACGATAGAAAACTGACAGTGTTCGTTGGTAAGCTTATTAGTACTTTGAAGTCTACCTCGGTGTTAACATTTACTGCAGCTAAAACTAAAGTATACTTCTTTTTAGTTTGTTTGAGTTGGCAATTTTCTATTATTTGTATTCATATTGTAGGAAATATCCCACTTGACGCAAATGAAGATGATTTGGCTAACTTATTTGAAGAAAATATTGGTGATGTCAGTTTTGTACGGTGTGTAAAAGATCAATTGACCGGTATGGGCAAAGGTTTTGCTTTCGTGGTCTTTAAGGTTAGTCGGTTTCCCGCCCGGTCTGCTTTCCACTTTTTTATGATAATGTTAGTTATCTTTAATACTAGTTTATGATTATGGTTGAATAGCTTGCTGTAGTATAAGTAAAAGGATAGGGGTAAAGGTATCGGCGTTGATCAATCCCTGTGGAATTCGCGATGCATTCGACTTCATTAAGCATCGTTGGTGATTGAATGCATATCTGGACTTTACAATGGCTCGCTATGGCCTACCGATGTATCGAGTCAGCGTTGCTATCCTCGCAGACAAGTCTGATACCAATTTGCTGACTCCAGAGGGATGGGAGGCTTGATGAAGCTGGATCGTGGGGATCGATCCCATATGTATTGCAGGGCGCCTCCGACCACTGCGCTGCACTGTAGTATAGTGCAGCTTGCTGTAGTATTTATACCATATATAAAGTTTTTCTTTCTTTTACGTAAGGAGTATAAAAATGTTGCAGTCACCTACATCAGTTCAGTTGGCCTTAAGTGCAACAGGGTTACACTTCCAAGAACGCGAACTTCGTATAATGAAGGTGATGAAGAAACGGAAGATTGCTGTGAGTGTTTACATATCCGTTCTTTTCCCAACAATGAGTTTCTATCGCAAATTTCCGTCAAATTCCTTCCAGAAGTTGCAGTCAACCAAAAAAGGCAGCCAAGCGGTTCAAAATTTAACTAAGGAGCAGTCCACCAAAATTGATCAGTACAAGTTCTCCACTAGGAAGTAAGTGTGCCACTTTTAGTATTCCTTTCCTATCGATAAATGAAGGGTGAAAGCTTTCGACGTTGATCAACCCCCGAAGGATGCGCCATGAACTCGACTTCATTAAGCATCGTTGGAGGTGATTGAATGCAAATCCTATACATCAACTCACAGTGGCCAATCGATGTATCGAGCCGGTGCTGCTATCCTCCCAGACAAGTCTGGTACCAATTTGCAGATCTCGGAGAGATGGGAGGCTTGGTGAGCCTGCGCGCGAAAATCGATCCAACGTATATTGCAGGTCGTCTCCGACCACTGCGCTGCGTGTGCGCATTTCCTACCGATTAATTTAAAAAGCAGAGAATATTTTTGTTCATTTTCACCAATAGCACATTGTTTTCTTCATTTAGGTCGGAAAAGCCCAAACCTCCGCCTCTTACGAAAAAGGCACGAAAAGCTATTCAAAGGAAGAAAGCTGGCAGCCAGGTCAAATCTTTTATGCAGTAGTTCTTTGTTTTACTACCTATCCATTGTTATTTCAAAGACTGCTGCGTTGTTGTCGTTCTTACTTTTTCTCATTTGGACTCGCATAAATTCGTTCTACATAATTTCTTTGTTTGCTGATGTGGTGGAACCCATAGGAGGTATTTGTGCGCTGATCTTTCACATGCTGATAGTAAAGTCCTAAGTTAATAAGGATTACATTTTATCTTCTAAATTAGTGCTGTATAATCGTTACTTGATGTTCAAAAGTTAGTCGTTAACAGTCGCACTCGATTCGACAGAAAACCCTTGTCTCATACTTAGAATTCCGACCTCTCTTTGAGGCTACAGTTTACGCAACGCTAGAAGCCAACGAATGAATGTTGTTATTTGTGAAAGGGCGATTCTATAAAAAAAAAATATTGGTAATCTAGTCTTTGTCAGACTCGGTCCATTCACTTGAGTTCATCTAGCGATTTCTGCCGTCAGATGAGGATGGGACTGCTGCCACATTTTCAATATAAGTTACTAAAGAAGGATAAGTTCTATTTTAAGCTCTCCTGTTGCATAACAACCCTACAAAATCTAACCACAATCAAGAAGAGTCGTCTTCGATTTCTACCCATCTCTAAAATTGCAATTAACAGCAGAAGAACCGACACGGTTTCACAGTTAAGCAAAATCATTACCAATTCCATACAAGTTTGCGACTCGAAGAAGGCATGCAAGATAAACTATTTGGGAGTCTTTCCTTCTAATATTTTCAGTAATGATCATAGATTAGTATTACTCTAATTCATAATAACTTCACAAGTAGGCTTTTTAATGTAGGTGGTTGAATGCAATGTACCTCACATGTCTCACGACCAACTATTGTCTCGATAAGGATGTTGTACTCTTTCCTAAGACCATTCTTTCGCACGTATAAAAGACGTTCCATGTAGTCCATTCAATTAGAAAGGTAGAACATCTGATAAGATTATGTTGTAGAAACCATCTAAATCGTATTCGTAGGACAATTTTGACAGTGCAGTAATTTTGCTATATCTTTTTTTTTCAATTACAAAAATGTTTTACACTACCGAAGTTTACTCTAAACTTGACACACAAAGAGGGCGAGAAGCCGTTGATCTTGTAAGTATTGCTCATCTCATTCGATTCTCATCTTTCTGTTTGTGCTGTTGAAGCGTTTGACCTAGTTTTTATTATTTTTTTTCGTTAGTGTACTCTTCCAGGCTCTGAAGGGGGCTATTCTGCCGAAATGTCAGTTACCGTTGTGTTGTATGTGTTCTATTTGTATGGAAGTAAACATACGCTGTTTAACAGCATCGCAATTGCTAAGGGAGGAAACGACGAATTCATAATTCAATGTCGTGGTTAATAGAAAATCGATCCTGGGAAAATTATTCTATCATAATTATGCACGAAGAACGACTACATTTGTCGTATACCATAAGTTTTGCCGACTGCTTTTAAGGCTAAACCGCGATCATGATGTTGTTCCATGTCTTTATAACCGGAGTAGGAAGTAGCGAGATATTAGAGGTAGCAGTGAAGCATAGACTAATTTGAGTAAGCTCAACGGTTTAGGACCGGAGTACTAGGCAGTCAATTTGAAAACGGCTCTGGACAAACCCATATTACGAAAGATGGCCTTCTTCTTATTGAGAATAAGCGTGTCTTAGGCGTTCAGTGGGCAGAGTGAATTATTTCGAGAATGAATTGGCAAAAGACGAATTTCACTACGGTGCAGCTTCGAGGTGCTCACAGGAGTAACGTCGCACTCAAATTTCTTGACAATTTCTTCGTTGTGACAAGTCGTTTAGGGATTTGTGTAAGTAAAAAAAGCATTAGTTACCATGAAACAAACCAATGTTAAAGTCCATCTGTTAGAATAGAGGTCAAAATCGAAGAACTCATTGTTTAGATGACAAAATTTCGTTGGGTACAGAGTGGTTATTCATCCCTCCTACCATCTCATGTTTACTTCAATTCCCAGGAGATAAAGTGAGACCGATATTTCGCGAAAATGTTATTGTAAAGTGCTGTTGTGTGATTCTATAACAGTAATCTGTTTTAACCTTTGAGTTACTCATGGTTAGACTTTAAGGGGTGTAACTGTGCTACTCAGATACTGAGAAAGTTGAATTCTAAATGGTGGTGATTCAGCTTGTGGCGTTTTTTCAGAGAATTGGGATTCTAAACATAGTGGTTTTCCAAAATACAAGATCTAAACGTAACTTGACCTATTTCCTTTTCATTAATGATATAGCTAATTGTAGATGAATAATAGTTAAGTTAAATGTATGGTTGTGTGATTACGAAGGATTTTTCTTTTCTCAGAGCAGCTGTTTTCACTTCTTTTTAGCATTTTTCTTTCGCCCACTGGTTCCTCGATTTTGTCCTCTTATTCCCACGTAAACAGGTTTCGTTTTTTCGAATTTCACTGTTTTTCTCGTTTCTGCCTAAATCAATGGAGCTAATATTCTTAAAACAGAGTTTGAACTCATTTGTAAATTGGCAAACTTTGCAATTTCTGTACTTTTTTTGAAATTTTACTTTCGCAAATACATTTTTACATAGTTAATTTCCCAGCTCCTTCTTCAAATGTTGTCCCCATCGTTATTATCTGCTTCAGTCCGATGGAACTGTTGCAAATTATAACCGAAATAAAAAAAAACAGTTCGTTTTCGAATAAGCAACAATTTAAGCAATTCAAAACTAGTTTCGAATACTGAAATTTGTTGGCTCAATTGCTGACTAATGGAAACTTGATTCTCAATTCAGAAAGAATAGTAATCAGAACAGCTGAAAACACACGAACAGGGTTTATAACTATGTATAACAGGTATGGCGCGTGTAGCGCAGTGGTCGGCAGCGCTCTGCAACGCACGTGAAATGGACCTTTGCGCCCATGATGCGATTAGCGATTCACCAAACCTTTCATCCCTTCGGGATCGGCAAATTGCTACCAGACTTGTTTGGGAGGATAGCAGCGCTGGCTCGACACAACGCTAGGCCACCGAGAGTCACTGTAAAGGCCAGATATACATTCACTCACCTCCAGCGATGCTTAATGAAGAATGCATCGCATCCCTAAGAAATGACCAACGCCGGCAGCTTTGTCCTTCATTTTTTTAAAACAGATATGGGCTGTATATTCGTTGCGTATTCGAAGATGAATAATTATGTGTTTAAATAGCAATATTGTGAAGCGTAAAAGATATTTATTCGGCTAACGTTTCGACGTCTTCATCTCCAGCAGAGCCGATGATCCGAGTCGATGTTCCGCAGTTTTTCGCCTTTTCGATGTGGCGTCGTCGTCTTCGTAAAGAGCGCTGTATAAAAGAGCGTTGCCCGACGAGCTTGCTTCACTCGAGCTGTGCCCACCGAAATAGATCCGACCAGGTACGCCGACGACGATGGCACCACATCGAGAAGACTAAAAGCTGCTGTTCATCGACACTGATGAAGACGAAGGCGTCCAAACGTTAGCCCAATAAATCTTTTTGCGAACCTCGTGTTAGCCTAACAATCTAGGAAGATATTGATTATTACTACCGTGGTTAAATAACGGTGGTTTGCAAATTATCGAAGTTTGTTTAGCTTTATATCACAGCATAATACTTTTCCATTGAGAAACCGAAAGCATGACAGTTCTAGGAGTTCTGCTTAAGAAGACTTTTCTAGGCTTAGATGTGTCCTACTACAATCTCAATGAATGAAGCAGGCTGTTCGAGTATTCAAAGTCCGCACGTCAGTGCTTACTAGAACGGCTCATATTTCGTTGCTACCGGGCCGCAATTGTGTAATGTGGTCAGGCGATAAAGTTAGTAAATACCATCTCTTATTTGTCTAACATAAGCGCAAACTGTCTCTGTCGGACTATCAGGCACTGTGGTCAACACGCATCTGTCCTTTACCCTTTCTCTCTTAAAAAGCGCTTTTTAATGGCTTGTCATCATTTAACAAGTATATCCCTCTTTGCAGAGTATTTATTAGAAATAAATACTTGTTTGCATTTCGTGAGTTTTTTTTTTTTTGTTTTTGCTGATTCTTAAATCTTGAGTGTAGTACTCGAAGTCTCCAGTTGTTATCAGTAAGACACGAGCATCCTTATTCTATCACGAAAGATTTTGAATTCCAGCTCACAAGATATTTCTTTCATCCTTTTCCCCAGGGTTTTGAACGTAAAACAGCGAATGGATTGGAGAGACAGAATTTCGTAGAACAGAACACGATGGTGTCACCACCCACTCTATGGTGGATACTTGCGACTGTTGTTTTAGTTTAGAAAAAACCCTAAACACATTTTACATTCAAAAACTTTTCTAAATTTGAATTCCATACAGATTTCCAATTTGAAGATCATTCTATAGAAAATCGTTTATATTTTTTAATCGATAGGACGAAGGGTCTTCTATTCCCTTTTAGAAGTCACCAATATCTAAAGTGCTCACGTTATCAGAAAATTATCAGCAGTTGTCCAAAATCAAAATCATGTTTCGAAAAAATCGGAAAAAATCGAAAATCTGAAAAATCAAGAATCATTTTGAGAAATATTCGTGTGTATACCATAAAGGATAAAGGATAAAGCTCTCGGCGTTGATCAATCCCTGAGGGATGCGCCATGCATTCGACTTCATTAAGCATCGTTGGAGGTGATTGAATGCATATCTGGCCTTTACAATGACTCGCGGTGGCCGGCCGATGTATCGAGCCAGTGCTGCTATCCTCCCAGAGGAAGTCTGGTACCAATTTGCCGACCATGTCAACTCAATATGAGACACGTGTAATTTGCTCTTATAAATCTCTTTTATTTTTGGATATGTATCTTGAAACACATACTGAAAGGCTACCCAAGTATTGAGTTTTATTTTGTATACTATCGATCTCATGCGGTGCGACTTCGTTTCTTTTTCGGTTATGGAGAGGTTTACTATCTAGTTATTCGCATAGAAAAACTTTCTTAGAGGGTTTCATCATGTTATCATCTTCCCAAAGGCGCGTGTACCGCAGTGATTGGAAGCGCCCTGCGATACACATGAGATTTTCCAGTTTCTCCCGCTTCCCAGTTTCACCAAGCCTTTCATGCTTCCGAGGTCGACAAATTGGTACCAGATCTGTCTGGGAGGATAGCAGCACTCATTTGATACATCAATAGGCTACCGCGAGTCATTGTTAAAGACAGATATGCATTCAATCACCAAAAATGTTGCTTAGTGAAGTCGAATGCATGGCGCATCCCTCAAGGATTGATCACCGCGGAGTGTTTTTAGCCGTATCCTAGTAGTGATAGTGTTACGCGTTTAGTGCTCAGTATCGCAGTATCAGTAAAAATGAACATATGATAGTTCCTCTGCTCGAATTTTTATCTACGATGAGTCACAGTGTTACACAACCGCTCATCGGTGCTGTCAATTGTGTACCGGTGTTACGGCTGAGGTGAAGAACGTCCCTGAGAATGTTTTTTGAGAAAACGGCATTAAAATTCCCAATCATGAAAGACACTTTTAAATGTAATAACTAACATCTAAGCTTTCACTTGCTTGTGGTATAAGTATTTCTAGTTATTACGCGATTTTTGGAATTCTGACTGTCAAATTGCATTCTTATCGCTTCGTTCTTCATTCTGGATGAATCTATCTCTCCATGTTGGTGTTTTAATATCGAGAACAATGAAAACGATTGAAACATTGTGGTTCCCTACGATATTTTCGTATTTTCTACGTATTTTCGAAAATACGGCACTTTTAAAGAAAGAAGCGCAAGTCCACAATGGGATCATCTGATTGCTCATATTCTTTTTGATAGTTATCGTTACAGGGTTATGTTGACCGTCCTCGACTGCAGGGTTGTAATGCTCGTCCTTGAGTTCTGATTTTTTTTTTTAAATTGAGAAGTAATGCCTATAGTTTACTGTCATGAATTAGCGATTTCCGAGAAGTCTTTCGATGTTCTACGTTTTGCACACGACTAATCGAATTATGAGTTTAACTTTTGAAGGACAACAGCCGTGATGTTTGAGGATTTCTCAATAAAGAGTAGCCATGAGAATTCGTCTTCATTATTTTTTATCTTGCCCATCGTAGTGCAATTTATTAAGCTTTCGTATGTTTTGTTGCTGATAGAGAATGAATTGGTGTGGTGTTTACCACATTTAGACATCCTCTTATTTCGTCAAAAGATTTACCACTGTCACCTTTGAGGTCCCTCATTATTTTTTATCTTGCCCATCGTAGTGCAATTTATTAAGCTTTCGTATGTTTTGTTGCTGATAGAGAATGAATTGGTGTGGTGTTTACCACATTTAGACATCCTCTTATTTCGTCAAAAGATTTACCACTATCACCTTTGAGGTCCTGCCACAATTTTGACGGAAATGAACCAAGAATAGTTCTGATCTTGTTTATTCTCTCGTGTTGTCTCTTTTAGAATTCTTAGGAAGTAATTGTAAGGATTTTCCGTTATTGGAAATTGTTAGTGTTACTTCCTTACTTCCACTAAATCCATATTTTCAGGTAGACTGGCGCAGAACTTTGTTATGAGCCGTAGGCGGAAGGTTTTTCTTCACATTCTATGGTCGTAACTGGGTACTGGAATGAGGTCCTTCCAAGAATATCGCTAATGTATGGATGTGTTTTTGAAAGTTGTAAAGTTAAACGAGTGGGATGGCATACAATATAAGCTTGTTTTATGTCTTCACATCTTGTTAGCGATATGAGCTTTCCAGCCATATCCACAGCTCTCTGGACTCTGCTCTGGCATACCGCTTTCTGCCTCTCTTTCTCTTCGTAACATTCATCGTCTTGCGTTCTCTTAAATTATGATCACAGGATTTACCTTATCATGTAACTTACATGTTTCCTATTGTTCTACTTTAGGACAGCAGTCGTTTACTAAATATATCCTAAATCCTATGGCTACGAAACTGTAGCTCGGAATAGATGTAGAGGAAATCACAGGCCCCCCAACGATAACTCTAGCAGCAATAATGTCCCGTTTATCCTACCCTTTATTTCAAATGAAGTAAGTACAGCTATAAAACGCTGTTTAAGAAAGGTCCGTCTATAGAATTCGGTAACGATGATTGAAATGCCACCGAGTAATCTAAGACGCCAGCTAATTCGTAACCGCTTATACGACCGTCTATGTGCAACACAAAATTGCATAATTTGCCCCAGTGGTAGAGACGGTGACTGCATGAGTTCGGGTACAGGTTATCTGATCTCTTGTAAAGTATGCGGAGACGAATACGTTGGCGAAACGGGTAGACCACTCTGCATCCGTATAAAAGAACACCTAGCTGGCAAACGTAAACCAAATACCCCACTTGGCACGCATAGGACGAAGAGACATAACGGAGAAGATTTTGAAGTAGAGGTTACGATCCTCGCGCAACAATCGAGAACACAAGCGCGCAAAATTCTCTAGGCATTCTGGATTAATTCCAAGAATCCGAAAACGAACCACAGGGAAGAATGCCTCATTATCACGCGTGATATTGGGCAGTATATAAGACTGCTATTCTGATGGGACAGGCACATTACGATTCCATGTGAATTCTGTGCGGTTGGCCTCCACGCGACATACTCAGTGGAAACCTTATAGAAAGTGGTGAGTGTGCAAAGACTCTGTGTTCAATGTGATCGAAATTTTGGTTTAGCATTTTCTCTGTTTGGTTATGGAGGTGTTTGGCCATGTAGATTGCAGTCAACTTGACCTTTCCAGGCTCTGAGGAAGGCGAAATCCGCCGAAACGTCAGCTTGTACGTAAATAAAGAAATAAAATAACACCTCGTGTTTGCTAAACAGAAGTAAAACGAATTATTCCATTAATGCCGAGATTAATAGAAAGCCAGACGTGGGATTTACCTTATCAGTTGGTTTTTCGTTTGGTTCGGTTTCGATAGTGTAAAGCATTCTTTTTTGGATATCTGACAATGAGCTCCAGGGAATCAAGTTGCAATCTATTAGGCGAGAAAATTGTTCTTAGCTTCTTTCTGTTAAATATGGTCATACGTTATGTTACTACTACCAGGTTGGGATCTTCAAAATTTAAATTTATTGGTATGAAGTGGCTAAAGTTTTTCTTTGAACATTTAGGAATATCAGGTAAATATATTTTAATGAGATTTACGCAACCGTTTATGTGAACGAACTTTGTGGAGACGAGCTACCGAAGTTGCTTGGGTCAGACTGAATAGTGATTGTTGAATACAGAACGTGTGATGAAGTAAATTTGTAAGTACATGTTTGATATATAAAGTGCATATGTAGGTCGTTCAGGAGGCAAAGCACTGTGAGATTGTCGAAAATTGTGTAACAATAGAATGACTGGGCGCGGAAAAGAAACTCCGAACTAGATTTTAACCCTATCCTTATGGTTCTCTCCCAACTGTTTACCGTCTCATCGTGGTTGGTAGGTGTTCCTGGGTGTCGGACTGCAATGTACAGCCGGAGATTCATCCTTTGGCAGGGTCTCCCAAGCTGAGAAGGAGCCCGGCGTTCAGATCAGGATGCCTAGCTAGGAGTAAACCAGTACCAGGATCCACCACTGTCCTGGTATCAAAGTCGTGTGATGGTAATTTCGCTCTGATCCACAAGTGATGCGACCGCCCGTGGTGTTGAAGACCTGGGGCAGACTTTGGCCAGTGCGACCTCGGTACTCCTGGGAACCACACTGGCTTAACCAGCAGTTCTCCAAAAACTGGAGATTATGCTAGGACCCGCACAACCCGTGAGGACGGGCCGTTCAAGTATCAAATATCATGTAAATATCTTTATGGCTTAATGTTTATAGACGTATTTTTTACCTTTGTCATTAAGATCGACAGGACTCACTCTTATGCAGTTACTCGAATTTCGCAGTATTTCCAATTGTTCGTTCTCTGTGATATGAGTCACTTTTAGACCCTAATGCGGCAATTTATTTTATCTTTTTTGAGTTTTAATTACCTTTCTCATTTTTCGTAAAATTTGGTTTCCACACGACGAACATTTTTCGGTAAATCCCAATAATTTATCGGAAACACGAGCACTTGAGAAGTTGAAAGAACTTACACTCGTATATGAGTGGCTTTATCTTATAGTGATAAAGTTATGTATAGTTTTTTTTCCTTTCCACAAAATTTTTCGTTAGAAAAATTAATTTTTTTTAATCTTTTAAAGCATTCGTGGTAGCTGAAAGCAATTCTTCGTATTCTTGTTGAGCAAACGCGAGGTGTTATTATTATTCTTTATTCACAAATAAACTGACGTTTCGGCGGGCTTCGCCTTCCTCAGGGCCTGGAATGGAGGCATTTGACCGAGTAGATTGCTGTCAACTTGACCTTTCCAGGTTCTGAGGAAGGCGAAGTCAGCCGAAACGTCAGCTTATTTGTGAATAAAGAATAATAATAACACCTCGCGTTTGCCCAGCAAGAATACGAAGAATTACTCGATCATTGCCGAGGTTAATAGAAAGTCGGTCGTGGTGGTTGAAAGCGTCATCGATTATCGGCGAACAACGCCGTGTGCATCCGAACGAGATCTGTCTTGTTCAATTGTTCCACTGCTTGAAATATGAGTTTCCGGGAGAAGAAAGCGAAAAAAGACGATTTATTAGTTAGAAAACTGGAATTTATTCCTTATAGAATAAGAGAATTTATATCTCGTTAGTAAAGATTTTCCGCCCAATAGTTTACGCCTTATCGTGGCTGGGAGCTGTTCGTAGCTGTCGGAATGCGATGTTAAGCGGAGGGATTCGTCTACCCGGCAGGGTCTCTCAAGCTGAGAAGGATTCCGGCGTTTCTATCAGGAAACCTAGCTAACAGTAAACCATTACCAGGATCCGCCACTGTACTGTTATCAAGGTCGCATGGTGGCAAATCTCTCTCTCTCTGATCTACAAGGGCTGCGACTTTCCCGTGGTGGTGAAGACCTGGGGCAGACTATGGCCAGACTGTCCTCGGGATTCCAGGGAACCACAATGGCTTAACCAGCAAATATCTGGAAAATGATGATTATTCTGGGACTCGCACATGGGGACAGGACGTTCAAGCCCCAGCTAAGTATCAAGTAGTAAAGATTTTTTGATTGTAATGGTTTTTGTTTCAAAAACCACCTTTAACTTCGGCATAACCAGTCATTATTTTCTTAGGTGATTAAGCTATCCCCAGGATGATAAAAAGCTTTATTAAGCCTAATTAGCCGAATATTTTTTATCAACCTCTTGTTAGCTTAATCACTTAAGAAAATGTTGGTTTTTATCTCACTTATTCAAGTCCACTATGAGTTGGAAAATACTTTTTTGCAGTTGAAAAGTCAAATTACTTTCGAACACCTGGGGATAGAAGTCAGTGCATATTGTAGCGAATCCGTACATGGTGATCCAAAACGATAGTAGTTTTCGAGTAAACATCGAAATCATGCGACATTCGTTTGTTGAGCTTTTTTTAAACTTCCTAAACACTTCTAGGTGGTCGAATACCTTTGAATCTCAGTGAATCGTCTTCTCTGAATCTTATGGAATCATTAGTTATTCCTGCAACTGGTTTCCTTCGTCTTGGTTATTTTGTACACATCAATTCCTTTTATTTTTTTTAAAACTCGTTGGATTTGGAAAGGAAATTGGGTTTGAAAAACGGAAGCCTAAGACCATCTTAAAGGTAACTAATCCTTAATCTGCTTTAAGATAATGAGAACAGGTTTTTAGACATAAGATTCTCAATTTATTCTTGAGGAGGAAAGTAGCGAATTGGTTTGTGATGCACTTCATCTGGAAGGGAAGCATGGTGCTTGTTCGAGTCTCTCCACAACGCTATCCTCCAATCCGCATGAAAACGTTCGAGTCGCACTACCTCTGGAATTGCAAGGAGAATCAACTCGACCAACATTCTATGACATCCATAAGAAAAGCGAAATCGTCAAGTAGCAGTCAACCGAGATTCAATATGTTCGAAGATCTTTGTGGACACGAATATGAGGAAAACGAGTGGAATGGGAAATGTCCTGACATCCGCACCGTAGATTTGATGACGTATCACCTTATAAAAATGATGTAAAGAGTTTATTTTTTCGTCCATGCATTTCATGTCCGCTTTTCTTCTTTTTTTTTCTCGAGGTACTTTCTAACCATTTGCTTTCCATAGATGTTTGAATAATAAAATAGATGTCGTCCAACAATTTAAGTTGGCCTCGTGGGAACTCATTAAGCATCAAGGCAGAATGTTATCTAACCAGTTCCCAGAAAAAGAAGGCTAACTACAAAAAATGCCATAGAAGTTTATGATGGTGAAACGGTAGTTTCATGTGAGGAATCGTTCGTGATTTAATACTTTTCGACGAGATTTGGTGGGAAATGTAAACTGCACTCCGTATTACTATGGAGTTTCACTAAGAGAACATCATAAGAGACCGTAAAATAGCTTGGGTGCGTCACGTCACTCTATTGATATCTCCCATAATTTGCCGCATTTCATTACTTAATATAGGCAGGATAGCTGGTCATCGTTTATGGTCTTCCGGTAGCAACGTTGTTTCGTCATTGTCATCTATCTGTTATAGGCCTATGGTGAATCAGTCTTCGTTAGACAATCAGTCATAACAAATCTTCACAGAGCATAGGAGCGGCGGTTTATCACATATTCTGCGATTTAGTCAATCTCTGTGGCGTTGTGGAAAACAGTAACCTTTCTAAGTCTACGGAAAAGTGAGTGCTGTTGTTGCTGTTGTTCTTGACGTGTTTAACGTAATTCATTTGTGAAGCTAGAGGATTATATAAACTACTTCGTATATGACTTACTTCTTTTTGTGAAAAAATCTCGGAAACGATAGCCGCAACTAAATATCGTATATTCTTCGTCTTCGGTGCGTCTAATATTTCTTGATTACTCGTTATTTGGAAATCGGATTTTTATGTGGGTTCGGCTACCAGTTGAGAATCTGAGTTTAGTCGAATATTGGTCCTAGTTGATCGTCTCTGAAATCTTAAATTAGCAGTGCTAGAAGGCGCTCAACTTTTAACAACAGGTAGTCTCGAGGATTTGCGGATCAGAGCTAGCTGTACCCAAGCACGTATGGTACTTAAGCCGGTATCAAACCGACGACTATGCGCATATCACATGGCTTCATTGTGTTTCAAGCATGTTCAGCTGCTTCATTGTCGGCAGTAGTTGCTTCATTGTAGGCAATGAGAATTAGCATAAATCTGCTACGTACGAAGATTTTCAAGCCGGTTAGCAGCCAGGCTACGTAATTCGTTCCCAGGTGACGTTCTACACAGACCAACAGACACCTTGTATTCTGCCTACTTTGGTTCGCAAGTGTGTTACAGGATGAACTGTGTGTTTTGTTACGCTGCATTTATTGACGCCTTTCGTTTACTAATAATCATAACCGTCGATATTTCGTGTACATAGTTGCATGTATTTAGATTGTATCTTACATTTCGATCCGAATAAGACATAAACTGAAGTGACTAGAACAAAATATGAGGTGAGATGTATTGGAGTCACTTTCAACAAATTGAGCTCTTCTTAAGTGTTGAGGATTGCAACGGTCTTAATGAAGCGCCTGGATGCTGGCTGAATGTATCCCTTCATAAAAAACTAGAAATGCTAGGTTTCTCTTTCTTTTTGCAAAGAATGTGCTACGGTTCGCATTCGTCGAGCGAGTGAGACTCGCAGGGTGGTTCTGGCAAATGACAGTAGTGATGATAGTAGTGATGGTAGACTGCTAATGCCTGTTTGAGTCACTCGGTGTTTAATAGAATTACAAGTTGTAGAGATGATGGGTAAGTTATTTCTAGTATAGCTTTCATGAACACAAACGCCTAAAACGACCTAACTGATTAGTGTGATTTTTTTCTCTGCTTCTAACGTATGCGTAATATGAGCCTTGTTCTCTTCTGTTTTTTCCTAATAATAAGACTTTTCTTGTGGACTTTCTATCAACTTCCTTTTTCTTGTCTTTCTTTCACTAGTGCCTTAGCTTATAATGTATATTGATAGCGTAAAGAATCAGGTTGAAGTATTTGATGAAAACCTATGTAGATGCTATAGAAAGTCGAGATTGGGAAACTGTTTCCATTCGAACATATGCCTTGATACAACTTTCCACATCTCGTAACAGTTGTGGCTTTCGTCTGGATATCTTCTTTTGAACCCGTCACAGTTGCCGCCGCTGCTTCGTCGGCGTCATTTCCTGCGTTCCATTCGTTCCACTTGCATATTTCAATTGCAGTGACCAAGTTATCGTTTAATCATGTTCCTCTTTCTTCTTTTCTTCGGCAACGGAACAGCTGTTATTTTCGTTTCATGACTATGGCGTTTCTTACTGGTTTTTGCCAAAGACACAAAGGACAACGGGCATTGATTCGCATTAACTGCATATTCTCCTTTGATTTCGCTGCATCTGGCTGTGTCCGTCTAAATATCTTTGAAATTCTGCGGTGTAACAGTGTGAGCAGTATTTCTTCTAACTCGGATGACATCGTAATCAAATTCACAGCCTCATGTCGTTGTGCGAAAGTTGGCGTGCTTTCGAAGTTTCGGTTTCGAATTCGCGCGTAACTGAACTGGAAACAAATGTTACTAACTGAGCTTAACTCAAAAATGTAGTCAATTTGATCTTCGAAGACTCTGAAGGAAGCGAAATCTGCCGACATATCTGCATTCTCGTCAATGAAGAATGAAGTAACACCTCATGTTTGCTCTACAAGAATGTAATAAATTATTGACTGAGTTTAAAACCATTGAAATCCGTACACTATTGCCAACGAGATCCACATAGGTGCCATTCCATCACGAGAAAATTCTAAGCTTTTAGAATCCTCGAAGTTTCCAAAGTCATTTCTCATTGACAGTTTCGTTTTTTTTTTTTTTTTGAAGGCTTTCTTACATATAGTTGTAGACAGTGGAAATGAGTCCAGTGAGTGTGTTTGATAGAGCTGAAATTTACTTTCTGACTAGATCAGCTTTTGTAATGTCAGCTGTGGTTACGTGTGGTCTGACGTTATTGCGCAACAGAATGGCTCCTTTTTCCAACTGATCAATACCGATCACAGAGATTACAGCTGTACGCTCGTTCTATCGATTCCACAGTAATATTTCTTTGGTGTAATATTTCAGTATTTTACTTTCAGTGCTTTCTTGTGTCATTTAGCTGAAATGAGGCTGGTATGAAATATTTATTTGGCTAACGTTTCGTCGTCTTCGTCTTCTTCAGAGTCGCATTGATCCGAGTCGATGATCCATAGTTAGTCGAGTAAATATTTCATACCAGCCTCATGCCAGCTCAGTAAGTCAGAAGGTACTGGTTATTTGTACCGTGGTTAAATAAAAGTCGGTTCTTAGAGGTGTTTTTTGTCAGCTTTTAAATTTTAAACTCAGTGTTTTTATCTTCCGCCGTGAAACAGTCACCGTAGTCTTTTTTTTTTTTACATTCAGTCGCTTTGACGTTGAGAAGAATTTCAATGTTTGTTCTTTGTTCGTTCACTGCATTGACCGACATCTGTTATACTACACCACACCATTTTTCTTTGTTCTTTCCACACAACGTAATCAGTGTATGGGAATAGCCTTCATAGCGACAATTTTTTTTTCATTTCCGTTCAATTCATCCAACATCTTCCACATCTTTTTCCTTTGACTGTTCAGTTTGGTTGAGGTGGTCCAGATTTCCTGTATTACTTAAGCCTAGTTATTGCGTAAACTCTCAAACTAGCTTTTGCGTCGTGGCCGTCGTTGGTAGCAGAGGTCATACCCACTTACGACCTTGTGACCTTGCCTATTTCTGTACTTTTCAAAACATTAGTAATTCATTAGGTTATAGTTATTGTAGAGTTATTTCAGTCAGCGAAAAAGCTGTCTTGTGTGCATAGAGTCTTTTTTTTTTCGCTATCTGATAATCTCTTTGTATGAATGGATACGTTCATTATCCACATACCAGTGATTCAGATCCAGCAGAAAGTAGTCAGGATTGCATCGTTTTCTTCCTTCATCATGTTTTCATTATTTTTTTTTCATGTACTATTCTGCAATGTCTACAAAATATTTTTGTATTAAACTGGACTTTATCTTATTTTTAACTCTGATGAGTTCAAATCTGACTAATTTCTCATCTTTTTCCACATGCCAATGTTCTTTTATGTGTAACAAAAGTCGAACAAATATAAAAGTGAAAAGCAGAGCAAGGGCGTCAGTGATGCAGTGGCTGACACGTGAGCCACACGAAAGGGATATTCGCAAGTTCAATTTGGCCTGGGGTTCAAGGTTTGCAAGTATCACACCTTTGTAGTAGTTATATTTCATATCATACCCCACCGTGAGAAGTACTGAAAGGCCCTAAATAAAAAGTTAACATTATTCATTGCATTTATTTCGAAATTAAATATTTGCTTCCATTCTAAAAATCATGTTCTGCACGACAATTGCCATCTACTACGAAGTTTTTTGGTCAGCTTTAAATGATTTTGTGTAGCAATCAAATCAAGGAAAATCGTGAATAAGGCAAAGTTTCTGTGACGCCCACTGGATAACTGCGATATTAGACCTTTTTTTCGCAACGCATGTGACATACTGGTATCCTGGTGGGGGAACTAAGTCATAAATCAGTTGAGTCTTTGAGACATGACAAATTGACTTCTTTCTTGTCAAAGATTTCGTACTACTGGTTACTCTTCTCGCTTAATCGATTTTGTCTTGTTTTACTGCTCGTTTAATTTTCCCTCCTTTTTATTATATATTTTTTGTCAATGCTTTTCATTTTCAAATGTGGTTCATTGTTTAGCGATATCTTTCTTGTTTTGCAGATGGTCGTTAGTCCGACCTTGCTCCCAGTATGTCCTTCCAAACCTTCCATGTCGACCGATCAATATCCATCTTGTTTGGGTGAAAGAAAAACACTGATTTGAAACATGTATGGTTTCCTGCAAGTCATTATAAGGTATACACTGAATCATCTCTACGGTACTTTTTTGGAGTCAAATACCTGCCCCATCGCTAAGGGTATTCATCATTGCACAATGCTTTATCATTTGTCTGTTTATTTACTGAAAATGCTTCAAAATTATTATTTTCTGTGAGAATGTGAATAAATCGAATTGCTGAGAGTACACGTCGTCGTTCTGTGGTATTCTTAGCGAATTCTTTCCATCTCAGCATTTGTTACATTCAGTGGTTTTTGGAAATAGATAGCATTTCCCCAGGGATTTCTAACGTTTTGAAGACGGCCTTTAAAGTGGGTCAGAGTTTTGTGAAAATTTTTACACATGGCTGAGGTGTATTTGAAATACTGGTATAATTTCTTACCATATTCTCTTCGTTCTATGGAAGGCTCCTGTTTTAGTGTCGTTCTGATTGCATCAATATTTTCTAAATTCATCTAATCTTAACGTATTTCGAAATATTTTCTATATTTTCGTCTTTGTAAATGATGTGCATTTTTGCCAAAAAAAAACCGCTGTTGGCTTATCAGAGTAGTTTATCTGATTTTCTCACATTGTACACTTCTTTATCCATAACCGCCTGCTTTCTTCGTCCTTGACAAAGCGCGGTGCCCTTTGCAGTTCGTTTGCGTTCTTAGCCGCCATTTTGCTAGCATTTTTAAAATCTATCTCTTCATCTAACATTAATGACCAAGATATAAAATTGAGTTTGTCTTAAACAGTGACTACCTTTCATTTGTGTACAGTGCTCACGTTTAACTGTTCATTCCATTATTGGGAAATTTTATAGCGAAGTTACTCGTTTGTGTTATAATTCCCTCTGCGCGGATCTTTTCAATGTTATCGTAATACAAAATCGAAAACATGGGTAATGAAACTCTTCGTATACGACAACAACAATACGATAACAACGACGTTACGATAACAAGACTTTAGGTGTGAAAAATGCAAACACTGAAGTTATCAATAAGTAGACACTATATAGAGGACAATTAGGAAACTTAGCCATGATAAAGCATTTTTTACAGTGGTGTTAAAGTTATATGGCGGAAAAATAATAATATTATATTTTGGTGGATTATTGAGCTGACACGAGGTTGGTATGAATTATTTATTCGGCTAAGGTTTCGTAATCTTTATTTTCTTCAGAGCGAGATTGAACCTAGTTCATGATCCTTAGGTTGTCGTCCTCGCGATGTGGGTGTTCGTTGTCGCATCGAGTCAAATTCGTCAAATTTGAACGAAGTGGAGCATTGATCGAATGAAGAATCTCACTCGACTATGCCCTGCTATACAGTTTTGACGTTGATCAACCGCTATCATTTAATTATGTCTGCTTTTTTGCGTCCTGCAGAAGTCGGTGGCATATTAGCTGCCACACATCTTGTTAATAAAAGGATTATGTATAAAGTTTTCGGCGTTAATCAATCCCAGATAGATGCGCCATGCATTCGACTTCATCAAGCATCGGTAGAGGTAATTGATTGCATATCTTTGCAATAGCTAACGGTGGCCTATCAACATATCGAGGTAGTATTGTTATGCTTGCAGACAGGTCTGGTGCCAATTTGGAGATCCCGAAGGGATAGAAGGTTCAGTGAGCTTTGAGCTCGGGAACCAATCCCATATGTATTGTAGGGCGCCTGTGACTACTGCGCTGCACGCCTCCTTATAGTAGTAATACACCTTTAAATATTATTGGCTGCGAAGTATTGATAGGCGGAGGTGGAAGAGGATGTTGATATGCAACTACCATTCAGTGCCAGATCTTGTATGTGGTCTGTGTTTAGGCGTATAGCACGCAAATGCATGGAGTGATCCTATTTTAGGCCAGGATGGCAAACTGCAGAACATGCTGTAGAACTGGAGCCCAGCAATTAGGGCGCAAGTTACGGAAATAGTCTCGTAATACAAAAGGTGAGGATAGCTTTAGCACTGATGTGACGACCCCAAGTTTGCTTAATATCGCTTTTTGCGGAGCAGACGATGCCTAATTTTTTGCTGTGCTCACTAGAACACTTTCGGATACACACCGGTCATCCGGCAGTTTTAGTTAGTTTCGCTGCTTTATTGTTGTTCCCGTTCTATAAATTTTCTTTTAAATTTTTTTTTTCGCTTTTTGAAAGAACTTTTACGTTTCTCTTATCTTATCTAGCTCCATGTTCTACATACCCTTCCATTTCGGATGCTCATAGAAAGCGGTGGGTGCGCAAAGTTGTGTTCATTGTGGTTGAGATTTTGGTTTAGCGTTTTCTTTGTTTGGTTATGGAGGCGTTTGACCGTGTAGATTGCTGTCAACTTGACTTTCCAGGCTCTGAAGAAGGCGAAGTTCGCCGAAACGTCAGCTTACTTGTGAATAAAGAATAATAATAACACCTCGCGTTTGCTCAACAAGAATACAAAGAATACCCTTCCATGTTTTTGGTCCCTATACAACTCTAGTCTGTGGTTTAAAAAAACCCATGCCCTACATAATCGAACACTCTCTTCAGCAGCAGTAGTCTCTCATCGCTAAATGAGAAATTAATTGAGATATTGTTATAAAGACACTTTCCTCATGGATGACGCCTACTACAGTATCTGCGTTGGATGAGCTAACTATTGATTACGAGTAGCTTAGGAAAACAGCAGAAAAAAGTTCCAAGTATTCGCTCTTTGATGAGCTTACACGAGGTTGATAACAATATTTATTATCGGCTAACGTTTCGACGTCTTCGTCTTCATCTGAGCCGATGATTCGAATCGATGGTCCATGCTTGCTATTCGTCTCGATCTGGCGGCTTCGTCTTCGTGTCGAGTCAGGTCTTCCTCAGCGGTCCATCTCCTCGAATATGAGGCACACTAATTCAATGATGCCCTTTTATACACGATGCTGATGGTGAATATGATGATAATGCCCGTTGATAACTATTTGTTTTTCTTCCGGACATATATCATCGCGCACATCGTGCAGAAGTCGGTGTTGTTATTAGCTGGCACAAAGCGTATTAATACTTCGAAACCGACTTTCCTTGAACCTCGGTGTGCTTAATAATTAATCAATATGTATTCGTTCTTTGATGAGCTTACACGAGGTTAATAACAATATTTGATAGCAATATACAATATCAAAGAACGAATACATATTGATTAATTATTAAGCACACCGAGGTTCAAGGAAAGTCGGTTTCGAAGTATTAAAGTTCTAAGTGTTGAAATAAATTATCGGCAAATAGTGGAACCTGTTGGTGTCAAACCGGTCACTTTCGCACCATCATTATGACACCTGTGAAAGTTACTCGTTGGAGAGTGTTAACATCAGTAATTTAACATGTGAAAGTAGTTAGTGCTGCTTATTTAGATGAAGTGCTTAGCTTAACAATTGGAGTCTACTTCATGTGTTTAAGCGAGAAGGCCAAAGTGAACACAATAGCACTAGAAGTCAAGGTTGAATGTCGTTAGCGCTAAACATTACCAACGAAGGGAACGTTCGGTAATTTGGAGTAGTGGCTATTCAGGGAAATAGCTGCTATAAATATAAAAGCTGAGAAGATTATAAAACTGTTGAGCTATTGTGCTAATCAATGAAATTGTGAATTTGTAGCCATTATTCTATCTCGTCTAAGGGGTGCATGTAGCGCAATAGTTTGCACATTACACACAAGGTCACTCTACTTCCAAGCTCGCAGGCCTTATTTTTCCGAGTTCGGAAAATTGTGATCGAACTTCTCTGAGAGGATGCACAGACTTGATACATCGGTAAGCCACAGCAAGTCATTGTATAGTCAGTTCATTCAGTCTTAAATACATTCAATCACCTCTAATGGTGCTCAGTGAAATTGAATGCGTAGAGCATCCTGCAAGGTTTGATCAATGCGGAAAGCTTTGTCCTTTCTTCTTTATTCTATTTAATTATGTTCATTTCTGTCAACGAGTAGAAGTAAGTTAAACTAAATGAGGATTCATTCTTTGAAGAGAGTATGTTGCATAAAATTTGATGAATTCCAATTAGGATACTTGGATTGAAAGATGCTGTTGAATGGAAGCACTCATGTTTGCTTCCACCTTTCCACTCAATAGCAACAGGAAAACTTGAATTAATGCTTTTGATGCTTCTTAGAATAATGGATATTTTCGAGAGACCGATTTGCACTTAACCTCGGCATTAATTGCCTTACATTATCTTACGAACTCTTTTTTAAGGTGACACGAAGTTGTTAACACGTATTTTAATGTTCCATTGTTAACTTTTCGGTGAAATCTTTCTTCGGAGCCTAAGCGTATTGTTACACAGCAGCATCTTCATGGTTTGTTGAATATTCTTTAGCCTTAATAAGGAAACTATAAACCCGGCGAAATATTCTTGTGTCTACAAACTGAGGAGTTTTCTTAAGACAATAAGAAAGAATTCACTGAGTAATAAAAATGCGGCTTTATAACAATATGTCTACGGTATGTAGAAGGCGAATTTACCGAAACGTCCGCTGTCAATCATCCAAATATATCTTAACAACCTTCTGTCAGCCCAGAAAGGACATTTCGTAAGATAATATAGGTGGGTATTTTGTTATGGTACACTGTTTTCTAGACATTTGTTTTAATTTCTTCCCAGTTGTCAAATGTAGAGGACGCGTGTGGCGCAGTGGTTGGAGGTGCCACTGCGACGCGCACGTGGAATGCGCCCATGGTCCACCAAGCCTTCCATTCCTCCGGGTTCGGCATATTGGTACCAGACTTGTCTGGGAGGATAGCAGCACTGTCTCGATACATCGACAGACCACCGCGAGACATTGTAAAGGGCAGATATGCATTCAATCACCTCCAACGATACTTAATGAACTCGAATGCATGGCGCATCCATCAGGAATTGATCAACGCTGAGAAGTTTATCCCTTATTCTTTTATGTCAGATGTCGAGTTCAGAACTGATAGATCCGTCTTAGTCGTTTATTTATTAAGTTTTACCATTTTGAATCCAGTAAGAGCTAGTCAGCTGTTTGTTAGATGGAAGATGTTCATTTTTGTTTACAATAGTACAGTTTGTAATAGTACCCAGGATCGACTTTCTATTAACCTCGGCATTGAATTATGAATTCGTCGTTTTCCCTTTCAGCAATCGCGAGGTTGTTAAACAGCATACGTTTACTTCCATGCAATAACACACATACAACACAATCGTAGCTGACGTTTCGGCAGAATCGCCTTCTTCAGAGCCGCTTTTTTTCATCTTTCTGAGTCGAGTCGAGTCGAGTTTCTGAGTCGTCAGTCATATGCGACTCTGAGCGGCTGTTCTTCCTCGGTGGAAGACAGATGAAAAAAGCGGCTCTGAAGAAGGCGATTCTGCCGAAACGTCAGCTACGATTGTGTTGTATGTGTGTTATTGCATGGAAGTAAACGTATGCTGTTTAACAACCTCGCGATTGCTAAGAGAGAAAACGACGAATAGTACAGTTTGTTTTACATCCTTATTGATGTGATAAAATTTTTCTTACTAACTGATGTGATTTACGAAAAACTACTAACATTGGTCATTTCGAATCACCTTTAGTTGGGTATTATTTTTTGAGAATAGCTTAGCACTGTTGGCAATTTTATGTGAAAATAAAAATTAAAAAAAAATAGAAACTAAAAACTTGTGGGCGAACTAAATGCTTTGAATAAAGCGACAGGCTCTGTTCAGTTACCAGTCATTAGTTATCGTCCACATTTTCATGGCTTCAGATTTTTCACCCCTCTTGTTTCGCAGACGGATTTAAGTCTAATCCAGTAATCAGGAGCTTTCATTTTGCCGCTCATTTTTTTTTTTTGTTACCGTAGTAGGAAAAATGGATGGGGACTCAGTTATTCCTTGCTGCTGTCTATGCAGAAGTTTGTTTTAAGTCTTTAAAATGTTTGCCATTTTGACCTGTGAGCTGTTACAGAGCCAGCGAAACTTCTTCGCCTAACGCAATCGTTCTGACATTGCTTATTCTTTGTACTAACTCCTTTGTAATTGAAGCCGTATAAGGACTCTCGGTCACTTCGACTCTTATCCGCAGTGAACATGCCAGTGGTTACACTTACGCACTAATCCTACATGTCTTCGTCGATATTTTTTCGTATGAATGGCATAATGCAATTACCTATGGCATCCGATGTTTGCGATGAATCCGACTTTTATTTTGCGTAGAAGAAGAAATGACTAGAATTTGCCAGTATGAGCCGTTGCTGTATGTCAAGCGATCTCACTGTAGACGTCATGTGTCGGCTCTTTGTGGAGGCCTTTCTTTTCCTTATAGTAAACTCATTTGGTTGAATATCAGTTGACATACATTAAATGTTCTGAACTATCTTCAATAATGTCATCTCTTAAAAATAGATCATTTATTCATAGTTGTGTCAAACTTTATAACTGAGATTTATAGAGCAGGAAGGTTGTTAATTTGTTGACTAATGCCTATTCTGTCTCCCAAAAGTTACTGTAGTCGGTAGTACGCTTGGTAGGTAGGTGCTCTTTTTCAAGATATTTGCTGGTTTTTACTGAAATCAGTCCAGGATGTACAAGATATCTTCTGCTTTCTTCCTTTCCAATAGAGTCTTTAAAAATATGAAGTATGCAGGATTTCCTCTAGTTTTTGTTTGGTCCATGAAGTCGGTGTGAGTTAGCGATAGGGAGACGGTGAGAAGGGGATTAAGCTATTTCACTGCATCTCTTTTTTTTCTACGGGCCTCACTGCTATCCTCTATTGATTCAGTGTGCTGAGCACCCCGTAAGCTTTATATTGAGTTAGTTCTAGGATTTCTATATAATTAGTTCAATGCAACATATTTCTTTAACCAACTCAAATAGCCTTACTATACGATAGCTAATTCGCTGTCGCATTTGGTCGTATCGCTTTTTATCGTTCTGTCCACCTTCTTCGCTATAGTATTGGAAGGCGTGTGAAGTCGTATATTTTACTAATTCAAAAGTTTAGGGATCAAACATCATTGTTCATTGTGAAGAGCTGACTAACTATTTCAATTCTTTCGAACACTTGTACGACGACGTGACCTCAATAGGAGTCATAGTCATAGGTCACGGAAATTATGGCATCTTTCATACTTAATTCGGCTCATTCCATTGTGATTTCTGTTAACAGTAACGAAACTTTGAAGTTTTAGCATGTTTTCCTGCATGGTGAAAGTGAAGCGGAATTTCATTCTGCAAGAGACGATGGTGCTCTTCAGTGTATCGCTTATGTTTTTTTTCTTTTGCTAACTCGGCAGTTTTCAAGGATTCTAAACGTGTTTAAATTAGAAGGTCTATAACGTTCCATATTTTTGAACTCTTGAAATGCTCTAGTAGTGGAGAAATTATCATCAATTGTTGAGAAATCAGCTTCATAGAGAAAGATGAATTAATGGTTGTTTAAAAAAAACCTTGAAAAAATCGCTTTTTTAAAGAGGTTATTGTTATCGTGAAGGGCGCGTGTGGCGCAGTGGTTGGAGGCGTCACTGCGGCGCGCACGTGAAAATGCGCCCATGGCCCACCAAGCCTTCCATCCCTCCGGGGTCGGCAAATTGGTACCAGACTTATTTGAGAGGATAGCAGCACTGGCTCGATACATCGGCTGGCCACCGCGAGTCATTGTAAAGGCCAGATATGCATTCAATCACCTCCAACGATGCTTAATGAAGTCGAATGCATGGCGCATCCCTCAGGGATTGATCAACGCCGAGAGCTTTATCCTTTTTTATCTTTTATTGTTATCGTTAGAACTGACTTTTCCAGATTTTGTTTGTAATAATCGTAGTGCTTCACTGTCATGTTACTCTTGGCATACTCTTGGCAGTTAGTGTTACCAAGGTCAACTATCATATGTTGACTAAGTATTAAGCACCTACAGCATTTCTATCGCATGGAATAAGAGGTCATAATCGAATAGCCGAATGAACTATAAGCACATTTTTCAGTTCTATTTTTAATTGTTTTCGTTTTCCACGCTATTTAGAATCGTCCATGTTATTACGATCCCAATACCCGGATCCTTACGAGCATCTTCATCCCAAGAGAATTCAAACGCTTTAAGCTTACAGGTCCTTGCGTTACTGTAATCCGCCTTTAGCATCGACGCCAATACGCTTCCAAGCTGAATAAGTCGCCTTTCCGGTTTACTATAGTGGCTCCGTGACAAAATCAATATTGCAGTTTACAGTTCCAAGACTTTTCTTTTTGAATACCAATATCCCTTCAGGACATGAATCAGGATTTGGTCATAGGGAAAATTGTTTCGACTCTAGTTCACCGTTCTACAGATGAAACACAATTCACATGATAATAATAGTTTTCAAAGAAATTCTTTCATGACGCTGTTTCTTTATAATTGACCTTTTTATGGAGCTGCGCGTTTTCACCAAGCGACGTAATTACAGTGTCTCATTAAAGTTTCGCATTATTCATATGATGGGATTTTCGGTAGAGATCATCGAGAAAGTAGACTGATCCGCTTTCTATTAACACTATTTGCCTATTTTCTAGACCTTATTTACTCATTTACCGATTCTGTGTTGTACGATTACGTGTGATGACTACCGCCTTGTGATTGCTTCGCTGTAAGCGAGTGGTTAGTTTTTAGAGTTATGGGATGTTTTAAGGTTATCGTACTAAGTGAAAATGCCACAGTGTGGACATGTAAAATTGCTTGGAAAATTTAAAAAAATCCTTTATAATTGGAAATTTAGTGAAAAGTATGTCAGTGTATGCACAGTGAAAGTTTTCAATTATGAGTACCGCGAAGGAAATAACTAAATATCGCCTTTTATTGTTTTCCAGCAAAATTATGACACATATGGTTGGGGAGTCGATATGTCAATAAGAGCTACAACGTTCCGCATATTGTTAAGCCACATGTTACGCTTTGTTCGCGTTCCGACAGCCTTCGGGTGTGGTCGTACTGCCGCTTGTTCGTTCGTCTTCAGCGGTGGTGTTATCGCAATGATGCACCACCTTTTCATTGCTTTTATGGCAATGTATTCATTGTTTTTACAGTCCTCTATCTACTTTGATTTTCCTAGATTCCCGGTAATTCTCTATTTTTTCTTGAGGTCCGAACTGTATATTTGCGCTTGTAGTCTCTATTTATTGCTTAACTAGTAAACTTTTCTAACTTTGTATCACAGCTAATTTTCTCGAACTCCGAATTGTTTACAAGAGAGGATCTGAATTGTTTATTCAAGATGGGATTGGATCCAGAATTTTCGAGTGCTTTAAATTGATCTACCTTTTAATCTTAGTCGTTGTCGTTGTTCGCGTTTGTGCGTATGGTTGCTTCTTAAACGTTGTCCAATTTCCTTTACACTTATAATTATAATTAAATTTACAGAGAACCTGTCTCTGTATTGTGCATGTGTTCGTTGAACTACTACTGTCACCTTGACATTTTTCTTCTTTTGTTGTTGAACTCCTTTGAGACAACGTCTTTTCAAAAGTGGGCATCCCATCGAGAACGTATAAATTATGGTTTTCTTTAATGAATAATGTGGTTCTACCGTTTTAACGTCTACTCTGGAAGACTTTACATTTTAATTTACTCTATTTCAGTACATTTAAATCTCAGCACACACCCTTTTAATTAGCGAAGAAAGGTGGAAAACTCGTAATTATAGAATATACGAAAATTGAAAGTGTGCTAAACTTTCATCCGTGAGCTACATGAGGACCATATTTCATTGAGTAGTGCAATTTATTTGGAATAGTTCTTTAAAAAATTTGATTCAACGAATTCGGATTATTTGTGGTTTTTAAGTTCACATTTCTGTCGTTGTTCGTGCAATCCTTGCTTTTCTGCTAACGTTTTCGTTTATTATAAATGCTAGTCTCTTCAATCCTCTCAGCACCGAGAATCTTTTTATGATTTTCCTTGATTTCGAATAGTTTTTCTAGCTTTTAATCCCAACAGGATTTGGATTATTTTAATGATTACAGGATTTTCCGTATCGATGTCATCGAAGTTGGCGTAATAGGGTGGAATAGTGCGTATTTTCATTTATGATAACACAGGAATGTCTTCGGCTAACGAGGATAAGCTAGGAAGTGGAAATGGATGGCATGTGGGTTTGTTATCTTTGTTGGCTATTGGTCATGTCCCTTGTCATGTCGGCATAGATAGTGGGGCGTATAATATACAACTTGTCCACTGAATACTGTTCTTCGCATTTGTTGGTTCGAAAACAATAAAATGTTAAGCAATACAAATCACAATGTAGTCGTTCTTTATTTACAGCCTATTCTTTTTTTCATGGTAGAGTATGATGTAAAATTTAACCACAATAATGCTAAGATATTTGCAAAACTCCTTTCCAAGGGCTAATGAGGGGCTAAGGACCCGCATGGTGTGTTGCTGAACACGTTAGCCCCTGGGAAACGGTAATAGCGGGTTCGACCGCCGCGGCAGGTACTTGCGTTCCGGAGTTTTGCAAATATCTCAAAATCGTTGTGGTTGTATTATTAATATCATTACGAAATATGTCGGCTTTGAATTTTCACGCTCAGGACAGAGAGTTTTGATTTATTCTGTATCGATCGTTTTTGTTCTTACAGATATTAGATATAGTATGAGTAATTAATTGATTAATAACGCACTATTTTCTTGATGAGCTAACACGACGTTGTTAACAGCAAGCCTAATTCAGTACAATGCTGGTGAACCTTTCGGGGGTTTCGCCTTTCTCAGAGACTGAAAGGGCTAACTTGGTGCGCAGTCTAGTGATTCAAGCACTATTATAACCTTAGCATACAAACTTGATACACAACTGTTTATTTACATGGTGTGCAGGTTTTTTTAAACACTCATCGTTTTGTTCTTTGTAAGCCTTCCCGCTGGACGCGTGTAGCGCAGTGGCTAGAGGTACGTTACCATGCGCTTGGGCTCATTTCCGCTTCCTTTCCTCCGGAGTCATCGGTGGTTCACCGCAACTCATTGTAAATCGGAGATATGCATTTAGTCACTTTCAGTGATGCTTAGTGAAGTCAAATGCTTAGCGCATTTCTCAGGGATTGATCAACGCTCAGAGATTTATCCTTTTTATTTAAGCCTTCCAGTTACTATTGAGTCTTACCTGGACGAGAGATGTTTCCGATTCGGATCAAAAATTTAGCTGAGATATTGCCCTAGTCACGCGTTATCACAAAATCATGTGACTCTAAAACTTCAGCATGAAAAAAAACCTTGCAGCTTTGGAGTGTCTTGTAATTTTGTACCATCTCCCAAATTGATTTTTTGATCCGAGCCAAGCACATTTCTCAGCCATATGAGATTGTGAAGGGCGCGTGTGGCGCAGTGGTTGGAGGCGCCACTGCGACACGCACGTGGAATCGATCTCTGCGCCCATGGCCCACCAAACCCTCCATCCCTCCGGGGTCGGCAAATTGGTACCGGATTTGTCTGGGAGGATAGCAGCACTGGCTCGGCAGGCCACCGCGAGTCATTGTAAAGGCCAGATATGCATTCAATCACCTCCAACGATACTTAATGAAGTCGAATGCATGGCGCATCCCTCAGGGATTGATCAGCGCCGAGAGCTTTTAGCTTTTATCCTTTTATGAGACTGTGTGCTATTGGTCCCCAACAATAACCGACAAACTTGCAAAGAATAAAACGGTGAATGTTTGAGAGAAGCTGTTTACTTTGCGATTTATGTGTCAAGTTTTGTCTGCTGAGATTATGAATGTTTGACCGAGTGGATTGAGTGTCGATTTGACCTCTCCAGGCTCTGAAGAAGCCGAAACCGCCGAAGCGTCGGCCAGTATTCTGCTGAAGAAATCTTGCTGTTAACAGCTCGTGTTTCCCCATCAAGAAAACAGTGTATTATTGATCAGTGCCGATGTTAAAGGAAAGTGTGGCTTAGAATGAATTGATTACCAAGATGATATTCACCAACATTTGTTACCAGTTCAACCTGAGTGCTACTATGAGAGATCTTTGCATATTCACTCCAGAACTTATTTTTCCTCCTTTCTCACCGGTGCTTGTTTTTGGTAGAATTTTCCATAGAAATTAAACTCTCTTTCTCCATTGATTTAGTCAGTCAAGTTAAGCTGTATACTGAGTCTGAGATGTGTACCATATTCAGTTTACTGATCAAAAAGCCAAACAATTTTTTTGGAAAAAATATTGGTTTCTTTTAAAACTATTTTCTAAAGAGCATTATAGAAGTATTAGAGAATTTTTTAATGCAAATGTTTGCGCTGCATTTGCCAAATAGTTTGTAGACTTTTCGTCATCTCTTCAGTTGCTGTAGAGGACTCAAGGTACTCTGGTGATGAAGTCATCTTGTGGCGTTTTGACAACCACGTACGCATGGAACTGTAGCTCTTGCAATATTCCGATTTTCCGATTCATAGTTTCGTTATGACCAAAGTGCAGTTTTCTTTAAGGCTCAATTTTATGTAGAATGATAAGTAAACCACTATGTCTCCACCATAGTTAAAAGATTTTCTGCGAACGTTTTAAATACAGTTGACGTGGCATTACCATGACGAGAAGCGAAACTGCTCTTAGCTTCCCGCTCAAATTGCTACCACAGCTCAGTAGCCCTGCCTTCAGACCATCATTTGCCTACCCCAGTTGAGAGGACACTTCTCTAAGTTTGTGGTCTGATTGTGTGAAATTGACCCGTAGTAGACAATTCTTTGTATTCTGACCTCACACAGCACCATCTCAATGGGGACAAGTCGGCCTTGAAGGTGATCGTATGAGCTTTATCCCTTCACTGCTGCCGATTCTTAACAGCATTACTGGAAAAGCTCATATTTTTCGTATTCTGTAGTGATATGTTTATGACGGCCTTTTTTAAAGCTTTTCAGTAGAAAAACATCCTGCATGAGAACACACGGGTTTCTGTCTGTGAGCAGTGCATATGGCACAATGCTTAGAGAGTTGGGTTTTTTCAGATGATCTTATTCAGTACTTGCTTAATTTTCGTTAGAGTCTTAAGAGTTTTAAGTTGAGTAGAGAGTTTTAGAGTCCGAGCTAATAGCTCTGATGGTGTATAATGAGCGTTCTCAACGACGAACCGATTAAATTGCTTCCATAAATCGTACTAATTATATCGGTATCTTGACATGATTTATTGTGTTTTTTACTCAAAATATTAATAAGGTGAACGAGGTTTTCAGAGCATTATCCTTTTTTTATGGTAGTGAACTTTCATTTAGCGACTTTTGACCCTACGGAGCGCGCATAAATTTATGGAACCACAGAGTGTTTCACATGGGTCGGCGTGGAATGCTTGAAAATTGCATAGGACCTTAAACATCGTCATTCGTTTTTTGATTTATACCCTTTTTTTAGAACATAAGCACCACTGGCGATATCTCATTGGTGAGGCTTCTCACGGCAGCCGATCTTATGAGGTGAGATGACCGTGTGAAATTTGGCAATTTATTTCGGCACTGATCCAGCTTCTTTGTATTGTTTGCTTTCTTTATGAATTCTCAGGGTTTCATTTACGTTTACTTAGCTATTTTAAAGAACTTTCTCCGTAGTTTACTGCAGGCTTGGGGAGATTTTTTTTTAAAAAAAAATTGTCGTCTTTCGGACTTCATGCGTTGGCGGCGGGTCGGCGGGTAACCCTTTTTATCTATTATATTCTAGCTGTCTTCATACGTTATAGCTCTACAGTTACTTTATCTTTTAAGTAGGTTTGCTCAAATGAGAAGAGTTAGTTTTTTGGACCGTTCTCCTTTCTTTACATCCTTAATTTTTGAATATTCTTATAGTTTTCTTGGCGAAATCTTGCGTATCCAACACTGGTGTTATAACAACGAATTGTAGCGTCATTCCATAAATTGTCGCGTGCATGTCTACGATTTTTATCCCCGCTCCGTTTTTTTTAAACCATTGCTTTTTTTGATTCCGCTTAAATATCTAGAGACAACTGTGTTCTAATCTGTGAAGCAGAGTTTAATCGGTTACCATTCAACTGGAGTTTTTCGTAGATTTCGTGTGATCGTGTTCAATTACCGGTGTTTATAGAATTAGTTCGCCGATGTTTTTTTGCATTTTGTGAACACAGGCGAAATCCTAAAGTTATGAAATTGTCGAGAATTCGATGTCTACAGCTGAAATGTTTGAGAAGCAGAAGTGTATAGAGTCGACTCAGTGCTTCGTTCGTAATGATTTCCTATCGAATGTGACAAATTACAATAAACACGTCTTATTTGATGAGTAAATTTCGATTCGATCTGAAGTTTTCTGACAACGTTAGCACTTTTATACCTATGATCCAAACCCAATCCGTACTTCATTGATTATTCTCGTGACGGCGGTACAAGTGGTCACGTCAAAAGTTTTTCAACACTTTTTACTTATCCTACTTAATCAAATAGCTCCTTAGTGTAAAGATCTTAAGTTTTAAATCAATAAAAAAGTGATGCAGTGATGAGATTAGTTACTAATGATTTGATGCATTCATCGTAAATGAACTATTGGACGAATGTTTTGATTCCACGAGCAAAATGCGTCATCATGAAGGAGGCTGTGGTCAATGAACGAAGGGATGAGAGCATGTATCGCTCTGCGACCACGTTGCTAATATTTCCGTCAATACATGATTTTCTACGTTATCTTAACAACAGTCAGATGACAAGGTATTTGAGTCATGTCATGTCATGCCTTCGCTAACTCGTCATTTCAATTTCGGTTATTCATGAAACTTCGGGAAGTGCAATGACTGAAGGTACTGAGCAATACACCCGTGATTGCCTGGTTCCAGCTCGTTCCGGTCCGTTGGAGCTTCCTTTCCGTGCAGGTTCGACTTACAAAATTGGTACTAGAGTTGACTGGGGTATTGATCGGTGACTACAACTGTGGCTGCTGTTCCAGGATTCTATGGAAAACAAATTTCACTAGTGCACAGAAAAGTTCATGAAAAAGACAAAATCCTCAGAAAGTATACGCACAAACAACAATACTTGCGGAGAACGAATGTGAGTGAACCTGCTGCGTGGAAAAACTTCCATCAGTACATCGATGGTCCGTCTTTATTGGTTTTGCGCGCTCCAGCATATTTTCACTTCTTCCATGTTTCGCTGCTTGAGCTATTGTGGTTACCCTAGAGTCCCGAGGTCAGCATAGCCCATGTCGCCATCAAAACAGCGAGTCTGCCTTTGTGGTTCAGAGGGAGACTTGCCACCATGCGACTTGATACCAGGACGGTGATGGATCCCGATATTGGCTTGCTCTTAGCTGGGCTTCCCCATGGAGACGCCGAATTCTGTACATCGCACGGTGGAGCGGTAAACGTTGGAAGGAGTGTGCGAACATGGACCAGTTACATAGAAAACTATTCTTCGGGCTCAGTAGTTAATCGAAAACATGCTTATTAATCGAAAACAATATTTCATAATGGCATCAGAGCCATGCAAATACACTTGCGAGAGAAAATGTAGGAATACGTTGTTTTCTTGTTCAGCAATCACGAGGTTGTTATACAGCATACATTAACTTCCATAGAAAAACACACAATACAATACAACACAACAGTAGCTGACGTTTCGGCAGTATCGCCTTCTTCACAGCCTGGAAGGGAACACTAATGCGCAACTTACTAGGCCAAACGCTTCAATAACACTTACCAAAGAACAAAAAACTCTATGGCAATTACATGATCAACATCTTCTCGAAAAACTCACCGCTTTTTTACATGACTTCCAATGAGGAAGGTTAAAACAGCTGATTATAGTCGCATATGGTTGATTCCTTTAGACCTGCCCTTTTTAGGCATCGTTTTGCCTTAAAAAAGACAATCAGTAGCGATAATTGAAATACCATCGAATATTCTTCGTCGTCAATTAGTTCGTAACCGCTTGTATGACCATCTATGTGAAACAACAAATTTCGTAATTTGCCCTTCCGGCAGAGACGGTGATTGCATGAGTTCAGGTACGATATACCTGATCTCTTGCAAGGATTGCAGAGACGAATATATTGGCGAAACGAGCAGACCCTTGTGTATCCATATAAAAGAACACCTAGGTGGCAAACGAAGAGTAAGACAAAGTACCCCACTAGGCACGCATAGGATACAAAAGCATAGCGGAAACGATTTTGAAGTTAAAGTCAATATCCTCGCACAGAGGCTTTTTGGATAAATGCCATAAATAGCAAGGAGGAATGCCCAGAGGTCACACGCGACTTGGCCCCGTATGTTTAGATCAGTTTCTGATGTGGAGTGGCGTAGTCATCAACCATATGCGACTATAATCAGCTGTTCTAACTTTCGTCATTGGAAGTCATGTAAAAAGCGGTGAAGCTGTTGATCATGTAATTGCCATACAGTTTCTCGTCTTCTTGTAAGTGCTATTGAAGTGTTTGGCGTAATAAATTGTATATCAGTGTACCCTTCCAGACTTTGAAGAAGGCGTTACTGCCGAAACGTCAGCTACTGTTGTATTGTATTGTGTTTTTCTATGGAAGTTAATGTATGCTGTATAAGAACCTCGTGATTGATGAACAAGAAAACAACGTATTCAAACTCTAATGGCGGGGTTAATAGAAAGTCGATCCTGGGATCTGTTACAAGAAAGTGTAGGTATCAGCGCGAAAGGTGAGTTGATGTAACGTGATTCTTCAAATAATATTAGCATATCTCAAAACAATAACGTATTTTTTTGTTTGAGAAAGGAAAAAAATTCTTCGACAGAGAATGTAAGGGTTAAGTTTCTGCTGTTCTATCCTCATAAAGTAATGGTTTTTTTTACACAATAAAGGGTAAAGGATAAAGCTCTGGGCGTTGATCAATCCCTGAGGGATGCGCCATGCATTCGACTTCATTAAGCATCGTTGGAGGTGATTGAATGCATATCTGGCCTCTACAATGACTCGCGGTGGTCTGTCGATGTATCGAGACAGTGCTGCTATCCTCCCAGACAAGTCTGGTACCAATTTGCCGACCCCGGAGGGATGGAAAGCTTGTTGGGCCATGGGCGCATTCCACGTGCGCGTCGCAGTGGCGCCTCCAACCACTGCGCCACACGCGCCCTCTTTTAACACAATGTGGGAGAAAATTGCACATTCCAAATTCACCATCCGACTTTCCGAAGAAGGCGTTACTCATTGTGGCATCCTTTGAAGGACATTATTCACCTGTAATTTGTTCCATAGGTAAATCCACATCTTTCATAACGAAGAAAGCGTTAAGGGGAAATGCTAATACGTCATTAGAACTTTACAAAAGGCCATAAACTTAACACTTCATCTTTAGCTGTTCATTTTTATTTTGCTACAAATCGTGCTCTTGCAATTTCGCTGTGAATATTTTATTCAATATTTAGGCTGTTTTGAAGTTGGTGCACATGTGAACGCTGGGAAAAAGATCACCTTCCGAATGAGGTTGAATGTTATCGTTTCGTCAACCAACTGAAAGGAGGTTGGAATACGATAAAACGCGGTTTTGCATGTTGTGCAATGGCCGTTTTGTCGTATTCTGCGATGCCTTCAGTATTTTGTCGAGGCTGTTTTCAACATTTAATCGAAATTTTTTCTATGTTTGTAAGTGAATCTTTCTTTTTAACAAGCATGATGGGTGCTGGTAGAACAGTGATATGTGCAGTACTTATAAGGGTCTCGTTCGACCTCCTACAGGTCAAGCTAGTCTTTTATCCCGTCAAGGTTGGAACTTGGTACCTGGCTTGTCTGAGATCACCTCGCTTGCAATCCACAGAAGCTGATAACTGCTTATGATGGAGATATTGAAGAGCACGGCAGCCTAAGATTTCATAGAAAATAGAAAATACTAATAGTACCCAGGATCGACTTTTTATTAACCTCGGCATTGAATTATGAATTCGTCGTTTTCTCTCTTAGCAATTGCTAGGTTGTTAAACAGCATACGTTTACTTCCATACAATAACACACATACAACACAATTGTAGCTGACGTTTCGGCAGAATCGCCTTCTTCAGAGCTTGGAAGGGTTCACCAATACGCAACTTACTAGGTCAAACACTTCAGCAGCACAAACAGAAAGATGAAAATCTGAGCGATAATTACAAGATATACGGCTTCTCGAAAAAACCCACCGCTTCTTTCATCTGTCTTCCACTTTGGCATTTATCGAAAAAGCCTCGAGGAGTTTGCGCGCTGGTGTTTTTGTATCCCGTGCGAGGATAGCGACTTTTATATCAAAATCGTCTCCGCTATGCTTTTGTATCCTGTGCGTCCCTAGTGGCGTACCTTGTCTTGCTTTTCGTTTGCTATCTAGGTGTTCTTTTCTGCGGATACATAAAGGTCTGCCCGTTTCGCCAATATATTGGTCTCCGCAAATCCCACAAGAGATCAGGTATATCGTGCCTGAACTCATGCAGTCACCGTCCCTGCCATAAGGGCAGATTACTCAATTTTGTTTCACATAGACGGTCATACAAGCGGTTACGAACGAACTAATTGGCGACGAAGAGTATTCGGTGGTATTTCAATTATCGCTACCGATTCCTCTAGATCTGCCCTTCTTAAGCATCGTTTCATCGCTGCACTTATTTCATCGCTAATGAAGGGCAAGATAAACGGGACCTTGTGTTGGCCAAACCGTTCCTTTTGGAGCGTCGCTCTCCCTAGAAACTTATCTCGTGGGGTTACAATTTAGTAGCCATTGGAGATGGTTATTTGCCGACCCAAGTCGCGCGATTCCTCCCTTAGTTCCCTACTTGTGCACACAGAGGTGGATGTTTGAATCATGTTTCTCACAAGCGCCCTCTTTGTATGTGAAGGGTGATAAGAAAGGGAGTGAACCAGGATGTTTTTGTTACTTGGCTTTCGGTACCACCTTGTCGTGTCTGTCCCATTGCTAGCCCCCTTATTTGCGTGTAGTATTTCCCAGACCATCTGAAAATCGAGCAGTTTAGGCACTCCTTTAAGAGAGCCATGAGCTGCTGGATGGACAAGCCATGCATTTTTATTTTTCCTTCATGTTCAACAAGAAGTTCGAAGATGGCTTGCATTGCGGACTCATTGGATACGTTGCTGTACAGCGCGGTAACGTCGAACGACTCCATCACGCACGCGTTATTAGGAGACGCGTCACGTAGACGTTCTAGGAACATTTGGGTGTTCGTGAGGTGGGCTGGAATGTGGTTAAGCAGATGGGTTAGCATTAGGCTTAAGAACCAGGTTATTCTATCCGTCGGTCCGTCTACCGTCTATCTGCCCTGTAGAAAATACCATCATTTAACGACGTTCATGTGATCCTCAAATAGCAGCTGAACACAATTGCCTTTCTGTGTGATGGGTCTGGGGAAGCGAATCGAATGGAAGAATTGTTATCTACAGAGTGTGTAACGTTGGTTCATGTGAAATAAAAAGGTAGTAATAAAAGTGCAGTTGATACAAGCCAGGGACTTTCCAAGTCTCCTTTACTGGAAGTTAAGAATTAAAAGTTTTTTTTAGATGGAGCAAGTGATTTGTTATGTGGGGTGGGAATAGTGCAGTGGCCAGTGATGATGTCGGGATGTCGGTCAAGAAGCAAAGGCGACAGTTCGATCTCCCCCTAACATTATCCTCCACTCCATATGGACCGCCTTAGCTCTGCTGTCCCCAAGATTGCAATGAGAATTGACTCGACTAGCGAAATTGTCAAGCAGAAGCTAAAACAACACGCAAACTGTTAGAAGACCATTGTGGATATGGAATGCGAGGAATCGAATGGAAGAAGTAATGGGTGCTCACAGTAGGTGCGATGAGGGGTCTCGTGGAAATGGAAAAAATTGTCGTGTTCAAGAAAAGCCGAGCTATTGTGAAATCCTATCAATTAAATATTTCTTTTATCAGTTTTAGTTCCCTGAGGATTGCAGGATGTCGTTATAAGAAAGTGCACGACACTGAATGATGAATGGGAGCTTATCTATTTAGTATCGTCTAGGCATGATCACTTATCTAGATGTGTCGCAGATGAGCTTTATCCATAATTGATGTCGTTTGCGTAGGCGAGTGAAGATAGATGTGTATATCCTTAATGAAAGCAGGGGTGTTCAATTGCACCAAAATTTACTTTTACTTGGCCTTGCAAGGTCATTATGAAGAAAACTGCAATCATAGGAGATGTACACCATGAAATTAATGTCTTGTTAATAGTATTGTTAATGCATTAAAGATAAAAATGAAGACAACGCGCTCTACTATGCATTCGACTCCATAAACGACATTCTAGATCTTAGTGGTGATTAAATACATATTAAGCCTGTATAGTAACTTACAGAGATTTACCGATTCACTGTTTTCGTAGGCAAATCTGTTACCGATTTACGGATCCCGTCGGCATGGAGAATACAGTTTTCTGTGGACACACTATCGAACAGGCAATCATACATATCTTGCAGAGTGCCCTTAACTACTGCACTAGACATCTTCTTCAAAAAGTTTTTAAGCGATTTTCAAATTTGTGCGTCGCTTTTGGTTTCTAAAGAACCCTTGCCTCATTAAACGTATTTGGGTAGGTTAATGGGTGAAGTTATCAAGATATCTATGAATGTGATTACCTAAGCAAGCACAGAAATCTGACAGTTTTCTTAGGAAAACAATTTCTATGTACTATACAGATGAACCACAGGAAAATTTCTAAGGGTTTCCATAAATCGCCTTTTCATCCACTTTGTTTCTTTGCTTCGGTTTTGGCTTTCGCTATTAAATCGTTAAATTGGTAATCATGTAGTTTTAACATAAAACTAGTCAACTGGTCTATTTACTTCAAGTTTGGATATGAGGATATTTTTGCTGTAGATTGTAAATAATAGGGCTTACTTGGTATTTAGAATGTAATTCAGTTTGCATTGAAATGTTGTTCGAACAATCACTTTTATTTGTTTAATATTAGGTTCGCCTATTTCTTTTTGTTTAGGTGGGAAACGCATTGAGTTACTAATAAACTGGGTTATAAAACTTACATAGCTTATACTTAGGTAGTTTTTTTTTCCTTTCATTGTGTGCCGTATTAATTGTGTTTTTACTTTCGCTGTTTTATTCTTATCGATAAATAGAAAGGAAACCAGTACCACTTATTTCTGTAGTTCTATGAAAATGTAAATGATGTAGAAATTTGGAAGTGTAGGTGTTGCCAGAGAGCCAAACAGAACACCAGGAAATCAGCGACTGTTTCTTTTTCGTTCTTTTGAAAGACCTAAGATCTCCTTTTAGTGGTGGTCGGTTGTCATCACAAGAAAGACGGTAGGGTGTTTGAAGATTTCATAAGGTAAAAAACGTGAATTCCTTGAAGAAATTATTGCAGGTACGAAAGTAAGTTTCGTGAAGTTTTAAAACTACGACATGCCGGAGACTTGCAGTATGTCGAGGAACAAGACCTAACTGGGATAGGTATGTGATATCTTCTCACCTTTTTCTTCCCATGTAACATATTCTTATATGCTAATCTCTCACCTTGTTGGTTTCTATGTACACCTTTTTACTGCAGTCTCCTCATAGTAGTTAGGCTGTAGAATTACGTATATGCCACCTTATTTTGTTCTTGATGAAAAGATTCCTTCATTCTTTCCCTTTCCTATGGTCTCATTTCTTCTCGATCGAATTCGCTTGAATAAATGGATACATAATAAAGCTTTTGGAGTTCATCAATCTCTGAGGTATGGGTCGTACATTCAACATCGTTAATAGTCGTTACAGATGAATGTATGTCTGATCTGACTTACACAATGACTTTCGGTGATCTGTTGATGGATCAAGTCAATGTGCTGTCCTCCCACACAATTCTGGTAGCTTTTGCCGACCTCGGATTAATGGAATGACGAATTGACACCGACCCCTTGGTGAGCATGAGACGCGGGATCGAACCAACGACCGGCGCCTCTTAACAGTGCGCGTGCCCCATTGTATTGAGACTCTGGTTCTCTATGAAAAAAGCTCTTTTATCTTTTTT